>ML818793.1:12662-39183 GCA_009831015.1 Picea engelmannii
AGATGAGGGCCTTTGTAGAGGGAGCACTTAGGAAATGAGTTACCCTTTCCTTGGCATTGTGTCTTTCAAAACCCTTGTTTTCATTTTTCTTTATTGCTTCAACCTTTTTTGGCTTTTGAGTTTCATTTTCTAAGTCCTTTTGTTAGGTACTATGTATTCATTGCATAGGACTTGGGCAATGGCCTCATAGCAAGGGGGTAGAGCTCATTCTTTACTTTCTTTTTGGTTTTTAAGACTTTGATTTTCTTGTTTGTTTCTTTTCCTTGCATTTTGAATTAGGGATTTTTCTCTTTCTATATCATTTTTTAATAAAGTTGCAACAACCTCTGGAATTCAAGCCCCTTCTTCTCATGGGATTATGAAGCATGGACCTTTTTGGGATACATGTAATAACCAACCTAAAAGAAATGATAAAGAAGAAAAGATAGACGAGATATTATATGCATGGTAAGGGATATGGACATGCTACCCCTATTAAGGCCCCCCAATAGTACACCTTTCCCCAAGAGTGACAACAATTGACTAGGAGAGAATGATGACAACCAAGGTGAAACACGAGAAAAACTATAAATTCAAAGCATCATGATTCATTATCCAATTCAACCCATGATCACCATTTTCATGACCCAAACATTGAAATTATCACTTAATATGAAGTGTCAAAACAATGTACCTCAATGTGCAATGCAACATGTCATATAATGTGAGTGACTTGAGTGTGTAATGAAAGGCAATTGTGGGAAAATGTATGTGGAGAAGTTTGGAATGTCATCATCATAACTATTGTCTGAAATGTGGATCATGGAGAAAAAATATCCTCTAATTACCCTTAGAAGTGAGGGGGCAATAATACAATTATTTTATTAATTGTAAAACATTTTTAACCATTGTTTATAGAAATTGGATTTTACAAACATTCTAAATCAGATTATATTTTTTTATTGATATTAAAATAATTTTATATCTTTGGATACTAAAATTTAATGTCCTCTCTCTTTAAAATCCTTTAGTTAATTTAAGTCTTCGTTTGGTGATGAAATCAAAGAAGTTATTAGTCCCTCCCTCAAGCCAAGGTAGGGACTATAGCTTTCACCTCGAGGCCAACTGGAGTTGATCGCCTATTAACTTGTTTGTTTTGTAGATTAGTTGGTGCATTTTGGATCCCAAAATGTATGATATCCTAATGTTTGGAAAAACTTATATTAAGTTGATTTATTTTTAAAACAAAATTAATTTTCTATTTATTAAATTTTAATAATTAAATTTTCTCATTCGTTGATAGCCATCTGATCTGACCTTATTTCCCTGGTATGTGAAATTTATTTTTTTGAATTGTTAGAAATAAAAAAATAGAAAATAAATAGAAAACAAAAAATTGTGAGTGGTCGTTTTGGCACACTCTAAAACTCACATGGCTCTAAAAAATGACAATCATGCTTCTCTAAACAATGGTGTAGTCAAGAAACTAACATTGTTGTAGTAAGGATGGGGCATTTCATGCGAAGTTGGTTTAGTTTCCACCATGCTCCAACAAGGACACTCATCTATGCTTCATCCATGCTTCAAGCGATATTGGTCTTCTCATGCATGCCTACATCACATGCCTAGATAACAAAAAAAATGTGATAAAAGAACCTAAAATGCTAAATAACGTTACCTAAGATGAACGAAGGGCCACATAACCTAAACAGAGTGAAGGATTTTCTCCCTCCCCCTCATGTTTCCTGCACACTCATTTAGCCTATCCTCGGGCCCTCTCAATGGCCTTGTCTACTTCGTCGGACCTGTCTACCTTGTTGATTTCAAAACAAAATGTAGAAAAATTGTGAACATGTAGGTGTAAGATATGTTGTACTTACTACAAATCAATGATGTAAATGAATCATGGCGAGAGAAGGTGCAATGCCATGATTTGAGAAGGTGCAACACCATGATTTGAGGAAAACCATTCATAATTGTGGTGATAAAAAACAACATGCATCCTTGTAAAATATTGTTTGGTTTGAAGAAATGCACAAGTACCTGAACCGCATTAATAAGACTAAAATCAAAAGTCTTTCATAGAAACAACAATGTCGGTGGCAAGGCAAAAATATTCTCCTCTTGCAGTTCCTTCGTTGTGAGTGCCAATGTTTTCCCCAGCTTCGGCACCCATGACTATCTTGTTGCTTGAAAAAGAGAGCTCGTTGCTTTATTTGGCTACTTCAAGGGCGCCCCTGAGGACAAGACAACGAACACTGTGGCCACAACCAAGATGACAATGGAGGAGAGAGCAACACAACATGAGCTCAGGAAGAAGGTGCTCCACGAGCTCATCGATGGGGCCTCTAATCCCACGTTCGACGAGGAGGTGACGGATGTGGAGTGGTTTTATCTAGTCTCCATGATGCATTCATTCATAGGGGCCGAGGTGGTTTCGAGCCATGCAGACATGTACAATGCACATGTATGGCTCTCTGGGTCACCGAAATTGGAGTCATTCAAATGTTAGAGGGAAAGGCATGCTTCTCAGTTCAGGATTCATACCATGGTATGTATTCCAACTCATAATGGTGTTTTGGAAATTGGGTTCTATGGATCTGGTCTGTGAGAATTGGGGTCCACTGCAGCAGGCCAATAGCTCCTTTACTTTTTTCTCTAGTTTGGTACCAATAACTAGTCGCTATGGAATCCAAGGTCCCCATTCTTGACCCAGGAATCGATCTTGGGTGAATTGAGTTGTCTCAATAACGAGGAAAGCCAAAACCAAAACAATTTCCTATTTTCTCACTAGGAAACAACTACCTGCTGTCAAGAACACTCCTCCTAGTTTTTTGTTTTTTTTGGTAATGATCAAAAGTCCTAGATATTCCCACTCTCCTATGAAAACTAGTACTTGTAAGTTGTTTTTCAAACAAATTCATTGCAAAGTGGAAGACAATGCAGGTTGTAGTGAGCGCAATCTTGAACTTGTTTTCGTAGTAGCGACATAGCTGTAATAAGAAGGGATTTAGGGAAAGATGGTAATGAGCCACTAGGATTGGTTCTTAAACAAGTGTTGCTTCAAACACGAAACTCACAACCAAGAATAGGATCCAATGCACATTGACTGGGACTGGATCCGTTTCTATGATCTGTTGTTGGATTTGGGGTATCACTGTACCTATAACAAAATTCAGTGCTATAACAGATGATTAGATTAGAGGAATTGTATTCTACACCATATATTCTCCTGCTAAATATAGTGAAGGATGGCTTGTTATCTTCCACCAAAGTCAAGAGGTCTACACACTGGCGCCTGAACTTGACTCTCTCCTTAAGAAGAGACATCATGTTTGTCTGCACACACTATCCATGCAGGAACAAATATGACAAATGGAGAGCTAAATCGGTTTTGAATGCCAAAAACATTACATAAACCCTTCCATTGTGTTAGTTTTTTTTAGTGCTAAATGGTTAATGTTTACATCTTCTGAAAGTTTGTGATCAACATTTTTAAAATAAAATAAAAAACTAATATTCAAAAAAATTATTTAAAAATGTGTAAGGCCATTGTGCTTTTATGTGACATGTGTTCATGAGTTCGCTCAAGTGTGACTTGATGTTGTTCATTTTAAATATTATGTGCATCATGTTCATGTTTTTTATGATAAATTATGGTAAAATTAATATGATATTTTGTTTTTTTAAGTAACTGAACCATGGCATGAATGCATTGGTTCATGGCATGAATGCACTCAGTGAGGATGAACACACACTTTCCTTTGAATGTCCCTATAATTCAAAGGGCAACATGATAATTGTCTCTTACAAACTGTAACGACGATATTATTTTATATATTTAGCATCCTTGTTCCTCTTCCGAGTCTCAGAGCTTCAGGTTTTCCTGCTGGCAATTTTGTTGTACCACTTCACGGAGTTTCGAGGTGGTTTGGAGAAGATGGCCCATAATTTTTTTACATATTGAATTGCGGTTTCTTTCCTACATATTGAATTGAATTGCGGTTTTTTTACGTATTGAATTGCGGTTTCTTTCCGGTTTTTTTTAATATATATAATACCAGATAAGTAGTATTTGTGTTGCGGTTTCTTTCCTACATATTGAATTGGCAGCCAAAAAAATCGACGATCAACATTGCATGGCGGGGCTCAACACTTGTGAAACGTAGAAATAATCTCTGTCGTTGATGTGACTTGTTGCATACAACCTGATTTCCATAGGGGAAAGTTTTTTTTGGACATATCTCTGATGGGGAATTTTCCACCTCAACTGTGAGATCAACCCTCAATCCTACAGGTTAAATTATGTCCAGGTCACTTATCAATATAACCCATAAATTTCTCTGTCATCCAATGCATCGAGCCGAAGCAATTCAACCCAAAGATAAATGCCTCATCTGACTATTCGATGATGATTTAATTGGGTATGCTCATCTTAACTAATGAGCTTTAGTCATTTCAGAATTTGAAAATAAAAATAAAAAATCAACTATTCAATCTAACTAGCACCATTTCATTACATTATGCTTATCTATCAACAACTCGAGATATGAACTTAAGCAGGGAGTAGATGCTTTGTAGTTATATCCCTTGTTTTAAAGTATAATTGTTTTGATACATGAAGAAATATATACAGTGCCAAAAATATAACATATTAGTGTCAATAATTTCTTATAATATTTTAAATTTATGATTATTTAAAAATATAGAATTAATATTGTTGATCATATATCTGTTTCTTATTCAGTTGTCATACAAGTATGGTGGGAAATATTTAAAAATCTAAATTGTCTTGGCTCTTGGGCTTATAATTCATTAGAAGAATGTTTGTGGCATTGGGTGTGGAACTTGTTGTTAAGACCATTTTTAGAGCTTCCATGTTTTGTTTTATGGGGAATTTGGTTGTATAGGAACTAAGCTTTTCTTGAAGGGTATATTGGGAGTCCTGGTTTTGTGGCTGGCTCATAAGGTTTGTATTATATTTAATGAAATGAAGAAAGGAACTTGTCATTAAAGTCATTAGGCTTAGAATTTCTTTATTTATTGATTCTTCCATTGCTTGGAGTTTTTCTTATGGTGCTTGCCATGGAGAACTTGGTCTTTGTGGTGTTGGTTTGGCACTGCATCTTTAAACAGAGCATTTCTATCATTTGAAATTGGGATTTGGTCGCGAGACCAATACATGGGTTGAGCTTATCGCCCTCTGGGCCCTTTTAACCTTTTCCATATTGAAAGGTATTAGTCAACAATAGGTCATGGGTGATTCTAAGGTGATTATTGACTGGTTTAATCATTCTTCTTAGCTGGAAAGTCTTGTATTGTCCTATTGGAAACATCGGGTCCGAGAGTTGTAGGCTTCTTTTGTTTCAATCTCGACGAAACATATTTATAGAAATTTTAATTACCAAGTTGATTCCTTGTCGAAGGAAATTATTCATTTAACTAAAGGCTAGTTGATTTGTAAAGAATATCACGGGGGAGGGGTGATTTAAGAAGTTCAACAAACTATCTTTTGATTGTTGTTAGTTTGCACTAGTTCAACGCCCCTCAGGTGGTTTTGTCATTTTTTTGTTTGTTTGGATCTATATGAAATGTAGAAGGTATCAGGTATTTATTTTTTGCATATCGAAATGGAAGGAAAATTTCTAATCCAAAAAATTTTGCATATAGCATGCACTTGTTCATAGATTCTCAAAGGACTTTCTTATCTCAATTTTTTGTTAGACATCTATCGAACTGATATCCAAATTTTTTTGATCTAGTTGAACTTGTATAAATTCAAATGAATAGTTCTAGTAGTAGAGTCAAGTATCTAATTGGTATATAAAAATGTGAACGTTCTAGTGTCTAGATAGGTCTTTTTGGTTTGTAATTGCTCTTGGATAGCCTAATTGTAGATGTGTATTTTGATTTTAGTTGAAATAACAAATAAACATATTTTTTTCTTCGGAAAAAATAGAATGAATATTAAGATAGGATAAAATTATTTGTAATAATGACTTAAATAGATAAAATCAATTAAAACAATACTAATGATCATTACTTGTGACAAGTTCATTGTAAATATTACACAACATGCATGAGCACAAGTGAATACTCTAATTGTTTATAAACTCTTAAAATTGATTTATTTACTCTTTATTGTCTAATTATTGGAGTCAAAATTTATCATCAAAAAGTAACTAAAAACAAAATAATTTAGCATAGATGTGGAAATTGGAACTAACCTTAATAAAAACTTTGAACATGAAATCTTAAAAAATATGTTTGAGTTAAAGTTAATTGTTATTCACTATAAAATATTTATTTCTAACAATGAAGTTGATATTTATTACTAACAATGAAATTAATATACTTTTAAGAAAATCATATCTTAGTATACATCATCAAAATAATTTAGTATAAATATTAAAATATGTTTGAGTTAAAGTTAATTGTTATTCACTATAAAATATTTATTATTAACAATGAAGTTAATATATTCTTAAGAAAATTACATCTCAGTATACATCATCAAAATAATTTAGTATAAATATTAAAAAATTGTTAAAATAATGATCTAAATAGATACAATTTATTTAATCTTTGCAATTATCATTACTTTTAGAAATATGATGTGGACATTCCCTAACTTGCATTGAAGTAGGGAACAATTATTTGTCTTTATTTTGGCTTTCCATTTCCATGTTATTTCCACATGCTCATAAAAATAAAGTAATCCCTATTAAATATTGTTTTGGGAAGTGTGTCTATAATTATAAAAAATTTATTATATTGAAACAATTTTTTTTATTTCACATTAGTTGTAAGGGTTGGTATATGATAACATATAATCCTCAATATATCATGATTTATATATTAATGAGGATAATAGTAATACTTGTCCAAGTCCCACTAACATAATGGTTAATTGGTTATAAAGTAATTATGATTCAGTTCTCGATCTTACCTTTTCTTCTTTTATAAAAAAAACTTTATTCCTACTTTATAATACCTCTTTCTCATATGATTGTTTTTTCAACCTTTAGTCCTTTTCTTTGTGTGATCAAAAAATTTAAAAAATAAATAAAAATAAATAATCTTAATTAAGACTACCCTTTAGTACTACTTTTCCAAGCTATTCCAATATACACATAAGAAAGACAAAATGGATATGTCAAATAAATTGTGCATTGAAATTGTTTTTGCAATTATGAAAATTCCTTCTTTCTACAATTATTGTCTTTTCTTTTTTAGAAAGTGAATTTTGATGAAATAAAACATTTTAAATGTGTTTTTTTAACTAATAATCCACTAAAAATATTGCCTGACTATACTGTTATACTGTTTTATGAAAAAATAATCTGTTTAAAAATATATATTTAAAAATGTAATCTAATTTTATAATTTTATTTATTTTATAAAAAAAAAATTAACATATTTGGATTATAATATATATTTAAAAATATAATTTAATTTTATAATTTTATTATTTTATAAAAACTCTTTTTGACATATTTTAAAAATAATCTATTTGAAAATATATATTTAAAAATGTAATCTAATTTTATAATTTTATTCATTTTATAAAAACCTTTTTTTTTTTTTTGACATATTTGGATTATAATATGTATTTAAAAATATAATTTTATTTTATAATTTTATTCATTTTATAAAAACTCTTTTTGACATATTTCCATTATATTACTTTTAGTCCAGAGGATTAATAGTATTTTTCACTAATTTAATATTCAATTATTTAACCTGTCAAAACTAATATGTTCATCCGAAAATTCAACCACAAGCACAAAACATGATAAGAACCGGGTTCAAAACTTTTCATTGGATTTGGACAAGTATTTTTTTACTTTTTCTTCTAAAACTATGTCTAAATACATATTATTTCAGTGTGCCTCAAATATTTCTTATCGTGTTGTATAACTTTTCAATTAAATTTACATTTTTTCATATAAAACTCTGATACCATCTGTAAAACTGCTCCACACGAACAACTTTGCCAGAGGCCTCCTCTGTCAGAGTATGAAGCTTGACTATTTGCGCTCTGTCTCATGCACTATCTCCTCTCGCCATCTGGTCTTCTAGTCTCTGCTACTCTCGACAGGACCAATATCGTCGGGTTAACCGCTTTACTCTGTCCGAACTATGAACCCCACCACCCGAAGTCCATCAGGCTTTTGCAGTTTTATGTGAACCCTATAGCCGGATTTTTGTGGACCCTCCGAACCTACAACTGCCCTTTCGCGGCCACCTGCCTTAGCGGGACTTACTACCAGTGCTCGACCGTCCCTTTATACCGACTACCAGCGAACCTTATTATCTGGATGCGTGAACTATATCAGACAGTACCAAGGAACATCGATTGCAGATATAGACAAATAAGCGAGATCACAATGAGTGCATAATATGAGACATACAGATAAACTTCAGAGATTTAAACACATGCGGAAGACTTTGATATTATATTAATCAAATCAAATAACTCGGGTATTACAATATGTGCCAGATGCACAGACTTAGAGCAGACTGCTCTTCGCTCGACTGACTTACAGACAGAAAGACACGAAGCTTCAGACAAAAGGGAAGCTTAGAGACTTAGACTGACTATCACACAACACTCAAAATCAGGAATGACGATAATGAACCCTCATCCTTCATTTATACAATTTTTGAAGGAAGAGTGATCATGAAGCCAAGACCAGAATAGACAAGTGGGCTCATATGTCTGCCACGAAATCTTTACTTTTGAGATTTGGCGGTGGTGATCGTGCAAGATCCTCCGACCAAATCATGACTTTATTTCATATCCACCGAAAGAAAATTAGAACAATAGGTCTGACGAGGTAATCATGCAAGATTCCCTGACCAGAGGACATTCATGTATGACATAAAATAAAGTATCACATGCTAAACAGTAGAGCATCTCAGAAATGTGGGTCAAACCTCACCAAAGGTCGGAGAAGTGCTTCGAATTTCCAAGATTCTCTTTATTTGACATGACTACACTATGTACAAAGTGGAGTTTAATGACGGCAACCCATGGAACCCGAATGGCACCACTGTCGGCCATTTAGACATGAATTATTACAAAGTGGAGTTTGATATGTAAACCCACAGAAACCAACTATTCGAGTGGAGGGTCAGAGAAGTGTCTAAAGATAAGGGGATCCCAATGTTGAGTATATACTTCTCTGACGAGTTTAGGATCTTCATTATTTTCTTCCTCCTGGTGAAGTACGAACTTGGTTCGGATTATCCATGGATGCTTTTCTCTTACAAACATCATTTTGTATTCTTCTTCTGAAAATAAATCATCAATAGTTTCGAGCCTTCTATTGTGGAAGAGAAACATTCTGCCAACTTCTGTTACTTCAGGATCTATCCCAACTGGATTAAACCCAAATCGATGCCACCATTCCATTAACCAGTCAGGTTCAGGACCCAAAATGAAAGAATCTGCAAATTTTATCATACAATAATAATATTTATATCTGTCTGTCCAAAGACAAACATTAAACCACATTTCTTTATACTGATGATAATTTATATTAAACAATTTTTCTTCTGGATCTCCATTCGGCCAATCTTGTATTGTCCTCATTCTGTTAATTTGGAAGAAGTTCCAAGCATGTGTTTCTTGCCATCTTTGACTTTGTTGATCAAACCATTCTCTGTTAGCAGACCTGATTCTGCTAAGATCTCTCATTTCTACCAATTTAGTTCTGAAAGTAATAGTAGTGGCCTGGTGCATCCTGCCAAGTATATGCTGAGGAGGAAGTACATTTATGTTAGTATTTCTTGAAAATCCAGGCAATCCCAATTCTACCTTTTCTGAATGTCTGAGTTGCCATTCTGGTATCCAATTTTCTTTAAAGGTATCCCAGGGAGTATTATCAGCTAAATAGTGAGTAACAGGAGTATTTCGTTGGTCATCCCAAACTTCTACAATTACCATGCTCTTTCTACAATAGGCTATTTGAGCATGTGATTTAGATGTAAATGGCAACTCAATCCTTTTAGGAGGATTTTCATTTATACTTGGTAGTGTAATAAAATATCCTGGTCTTTTGTCTGAACAATTACAAGAACCATGGGGTTCTATAGCAGAAAGAAAAGCAGTACCCAGGATGCAATCACTTGGTAATTCTGAAATTTGAAATTTCATTCTTAAAGCATATTATTCTAAGATTAGAATGCCTTTAGGAACTTCAAACTAGAAATAAGTATTTACATTTCCTAGTCCAGTAGCTGAGCCAAAACTAGGAAGCCAATATTTTGCAGGGATGAGATCCTTATGGAGCAAATTTAAATCAGATCCAGTATCTATTAGTGCAGTCAAGGAAAATATCTCTTGGTTTATTTCTAACTAGATCTTGACATAGTATTTCTGATATTTCACAGGCATAATTTTCATACCTGTCATCCCTTGCATTTCAACTGCTGTCTATTCTTGAACAATTGATTCAAAAGGAGCATCTTCTAAAGGAGGAGGGATGGAATCTAACTTCTCTTTTAATTCTTTAATTTATTTTCTTGCCCAAGAATCAATTTTAAAACTGAATTCTGAATCAGCTTCCATACGTCTAATTTTCTCTTTTAATTCACAAACTTCCTTTTTCAGAGAAAAAACTTCCTTAGCTAGGTCTATAACAGAGGTATTTTGTAACCTTGGCTCTCTGTTGAACTTGACATATGTCTTTGTATTTTTATCAAAGGAAGCATCAATAAACAAAGGCTGTCTTCTTGGAATTTCAGAATTTTTACCTTTTTGCTATGCTTTGACAGTCTTGATGAAGGTCTCAAGGAGAGAATTTTTCATATCTCCTTCTGGAAGGCTTTTGATTTGAGAAAGAATTTGTGCCTCTTGATCTCCTATGCTTTGGAACATGCAGACTTTTAACTTTTCTCGAATCTCAGGTTCTGATTCTGAATCAGAAGCATCAGTATTACTTTCACAAGAATAGAAATTTGGATTACTACAGTTGCAATCTTGATTAATAAAAATTTCTTTTCCTGAGTCATATTCAAACTTAGACGTGCTGCTAGAAGTAGAACAACATCCTTCTCGGAGAAGATGAACTTCTTCTCCTTTTATTTTAAATGGATTATAAGGGCAGGCATTTGTGTCGTGATTGTTTGCCCCACATATATTACAGTGAGCCTTCAAGACTAACTGTTTTCTTTCTTGAGCCTCTTTTGCTTTTTGTTCTGAGAATTTTCCTTTAGTCTTTCTAGAGGCTGCATTTTCTGGACAGTTATGGGCATAATGCCCATGATTTCCACATATCCAGCAAATAACTCCTTGTTTTGCTTCATGATCATGACTTTTGAGCCTAATATCTTTTGGCTCATAATAGTGAGTTCTAGGCACATACTTGTATTTGGCTTTGTATTTTCTACCCTTTTCTCCCCTGAAATCTTTTGGCTTATTTTTTCTCTTTCTAGCTGGATTTGTAAGATATAAGCCATATTGTTCACAAATAGAATTTTGGTCAGGGAGGTATGCAGACTTGGACACAGAGTTTTGAACCTTCATGCTGGTACATAATCCTATCAACGCTTTGGTTATCAGAGAATATATTTCTCCCCAGGTATACATTTCATAAGGAAGTTTAAATACTTCCTCCATTTTGAGGTATTCTACAAATTTACTTGGTAGAGTTGCCAAGTAGACCTGTTTCCATAATAGATTTTCACTTTCTTCAACCTCAAAGATTCTTTGTGTCCATTCTTTATGAAATTGTTCATATTCTGACATATTTCTACATTTCATATTCATGAGAATAATCTCATGTTTGTCTGCAATTTCATTTTCTGTTCCACAACAGTGCTAAAGTATTAGAGTAGTAAGAGCACCAATCATATTTTTTACTGTAGTACCATCAGTATGATACACAATGTCACCCTCTTCATCTTTAAGAATTTCTGCTTCCATCTTTGTCATCATTAAGGGAGAAGAAATAACTTCCCACCATTTGCTAAGAGTTCCTGTAAAACACTGAATAATTGTTTTGCATGCCTCTACTTCAGTTTTTCCCTTCATACACATAATCTTGTATGAGACATACATTATGTCAATCATCTACCTTATTTGTGCAATTGACAGATTATCAATGTTCCATTCTTGGAACCAGTCTTCAGCAAATGTTTGAGTATATGGAAGTCTGCCTTTTCCTACTAGGTCAGGGGTTGATGGCCTGGTAGAATGATGTGGAAGATCTTCATAGGATGGATTTTTGATAGTCACTAAGGCATGGCTATCTTTAGGAGGCTTAGAAGAAGATTCAGGAACTTCTTCTTCTAGGGGAAAATGTAATGGAAATCTTTTTACAATTTCTATCTCAGAAGGTTTATGGACAGGAGATAGAATAGAAGTATGGGATCCTGGAAGGATAAAGGAACTGGGAATGGGTTTGTCCTGATGACTGCTTTTGCCTTTTATCTCTGTCAAAGATTTTCCCATAGTTGAAAAGGCATTACCCAGACCTTCCATTATTTCTTCATGGTTTCTGCTAGATTCTCTGGCCCTATAGGAAATTTCAGATAAAGAAGAATCCATTTTATTTTTTACTTCAGTGACTTTCCCTTGTATCTAATATACGGATTGTACTATAGTATTTGTGGATACCTGAAGGTCCACAATTTGATATTTTCGGGCATAGTCATTGGTAATAAAAGTGTGTGTAGCCATTCCTCTTAAAGCAGTATTTGTCCAATTAATCTGTTCAGAGACAGACTGGACTCTTTTATCAATTCCAGACAGCTGAATGGCTTCTTTAGATAATAACAGAGGGACTGCTCTTACTTGTTTAGAATTATCTTCTAACACAATCCCTTTAAAAGGTGGAAAATTAGAGTTTGATTCAATAATACTCCCATCAATGCTTTTCCACTTATGTTTTGGGGAAGGAGGTTTAGAGCTTTCTCCTACCATCTGGATTACAGCTTTTTGTTTTAATTTCCTCCATTCAAAGAAGGAAATCCAACTATCTTCTTCAGTCATAAATTTCTGCCATTCTTTAGATAACCTCAATTTCTCAGAGTCTGGCACAGCTATATTAAACTCTTTTGTTTCAGGATTTGTAAATAAATCCCAGTTCAACATTCTTTTGATCCATTCTTCAGGAATAGATCCTTTCTGACATCCTTTTATTATTGTATGAAATTTATGAATTTCATCTATAGTAGGCCTTTGGATATCACTGGGTAAGGGATTGGTAAATCTCCAATCAGGAATGACTGTATCACATTGTTCAACATACCCTAACCCATACTTTGGTGTGCCAGGTGGTCTCATGCCCTTATAAATATCTTTAATTCTAGGATCTAATGACTCTATTGAGGGCATATAATGAATCATAAAGCAGAAAGTATTTTCTGAAGTAGATACAGAAGACTCTAAGGTGTTATATACAGATCTAACACATTCAGAAGAATCCATAGTTGTATAGAAATCTTACTATTTCCAGATGGCGAGAGGAGATAGTGCATGAGACAGTGCGCAAACAATCAAGCTTCATACTCTGACAGAAGAGGCCTCTGACAAAGTTGTTCGTGTGGAGCAGTTATACAAATGGTATCAAAATCCATGACCTTCTTTTCAACCCGGGTATGATATCAGACTCTCTTAGATCTGATATAGCTTTCTTAGAAATCTCTGATACCATTTGTAAAACTGCTCCACATGAACAGCTTTGTCAAAGGCCTCCTCTGTCAGAGTATGAAGCTTGACTGTTTGCACTCTGTCTCATGCACTATCTCCTCTCGCCATCTGGTCTTCTAGTCTTTGCTACTCTCGACAGGACCAATATCGTTGGGTTAACCACTTTACTCTGTCCGAACTATGAACCCCACCACCCTAAGTCCATCAGGCTTTTGCAGTTTTATGTGAACCCTATAGTTGGCTTTCCGTGGACCCTCCGCACCTACAACTGCCCTTTCACGGCCACCTGCCTTAGAGGGACTTACTACCAGTGCTCGGTCGTCCCTTTATACCGACTACCAGAAAACCTTATTATCTGGATGAGTGAACTATATCAGACAATACCAAGGAACATCGATTGCAGATATAGACAAATAAGTGAGATCACAATGAGTGCATAATATGAGACATACAGAGAAACTTCAGAGATTTAAACACATGCGGAAGACTTTGATATTATATTAATCAGAGAAAATAACTTGGGTATTACAATATGTGCCAGATGCACAGACTTAGAGTAGACTGCTCTTCGCTCGACTGACTTACAGACAGAAAGACACGAAGCTTCAGACATAAGGGAAGCTTAGAGACTTAGACTGACTATCACACAACACTCAAAATCGGGAATGCCGATAATGAACCCTCATCCTTCATTTATACAATTTTTGAAGGAAGAGTGATCATAAAGCCAAGAACCGAATGGACAAGTGGGCTCATATGTCTGCCACGAAATCTTTACTTTTGAGATTTGGCGGTGGTGATCATGCAAGATCCTCCGACCAAATCATGACTTTATTTCATATCTACCGAAAGCAAACTAGAACAGTAGATCTGAAGGGGTAGTCGTGCAAGATTCCCCGACCAGAGGACACTCATGTATGACATAAAGTAAAGTATCACATGCTAAACAGTAGAGCATCTCGGAAATGTGGGTCAAACCTCACCAAAAGTCAGAGAAGTGCTTCCGAGTTTCCAAGATTCTCTTTATTTGACATGACTACACTATGTACAAAGTGGAGTTTAATGACGGCAACCCACGGAACCCAAATGGCACCACTGTTGGCCATTTAGACATGATTTTACACAGTGGAGTTTGATGTGTAAACCCACGGAAACCAAAGATTTAATCATTCTCAATAAAACTAGAGAACCTTTCAGGACAATGCAAGGTATCCCATAATTTTGTATAAATTTTCCGGGCAATAAAAGGTAATCCATTTATCATTTGTACAATAGTCTTTGATTTGATTTCCCACTAAAAATGATTAAGAATGAAAAGACATAAGATTTCTTCATCATTTGGTCCTTGAAAAAAGAGATCTCGGACAACAGAGAGAGATGTAAATGACCTTAAAATATGTGGATCTATTGCCCCTTTGTTCAGGCCAAAATCTTTCCACCAGTTTGCAATTTAGATTGGAGGTCTACCTTCAGTTGCAGGATTAACACTTCCAAATTTGACCAAGATTAGGAAGTCTTCTTGTTGAGCAAGCTCCCACCATAGCTTTCTGTACTCATGATAATTTAAACTTGTTTCTGGAAAAATAATCTCAGGATTTCCTTCAGGCCATTGAGATAATAACCGAGGTCTATTCAAGCAAAAGTATTGTTGATTATTACCTTGATTGTCTCTTATATTCCAGATTAGTTCTATATCATGAAAGAGTTTGGTTAGAGCATATTGAGCTTGAGTTTCCCTTTCATTTATCTGAGTAACCATGGGGGCCAAAACATTTGATATTCTTCTTCCTCTTACCTCAGGCACTAGGTTCGAATATGGAACCTGAGTAGTTTGAGCGAGAATTTTTGTGCTCCTTAATTCCCAACGAGGTCCCCATTCTGATGAATAAGATTCCCAACTTAAGGAGTTAGGAATATCCACTATCCTTTCCATACTATCTCTTAGCTGCACAAAGATTAGTAGACAGAGATTTTGTAAATGCTCTCTACTTAAAAAATCTGGGATGGAATTATTTGCTCCTTTGATATGTTCTATAGAAAAATCAAAATTACTAAAGAGAGCTTGCCATCTAGCAAACTTAGAATCTCCCGGATTTTTTAGATCTTTGTTAAGGACTTTATTCATTGCTGCAACATTAGTCCTTAAAAGAAATTTCTTATAAATCAAATAAATTTCAAACTTATGTATGGCATTTAAAGAAGCTTTAATTTCTTTCTCTAAAGCAGAATAGTTTTTTTCTGCTGCTTGCCATAAACCAGAGGCAAATTGAATAACCTCTTCTTTCCCCTTATCCCTGACTTGTTTTAACACTGCTCCCCAGCCAATGTTGCTTGCATCAGTTTCCACTATATTTGGAAGATCAACATCAGAGATATGTAGAATTGGAAGATTCTTGGTCTTTGCTTTGATATTTCTCACAGCTTGAGTATGAGCCTATGTCCAGGGACTTGGCTCCTTCTTTAGTCTGTCATTGAGAAGTTTTCTGTCCTGTGCACATTTTTTGTAAAAATGACTTATATAATTTAAACTTCCCAAAAATATTTGAAGCTGTGTTTTATCAAGGATCTTATCTGGAAATTTATCTGTAAATTCAACAGCATGAGTTTGCAAAGTAATTTTTCCATTGTCAATAGTATGACCAAGAAACTTTATTTGAGTCTGGAAAAGCTCAATCTTTTTCTTTGATAAGACTAAACCAGCTTGCTTAATGACTTGCAGAATCTTCTTCAGATGCTTAAAATGTTGATCTATGGATGAAGAAAAAATAAGAATATCATCAATATAAACAATAAGCCAATCAAAGTATGGCTTGAGAGTATCATCCATAACCCTTTGGAATTTTGCAAGAGCATTTTTTAATCCGAATGGCATCACATTCCATTCATAATGTCCTACAGGAACATTAAAAGCAGTTTTAAATTTGTCCTTTTCACTAATAGCCACCTACAAGAATCCAGATTTTAAATCAAACTTTGAAAAAATCTTTGCACCTGCAATTCTGGTGACTAGACTGCTTTTATTTGGAATAGGGTATGTATCATTAGCCAGAACTTTGTTTAAGGGTTTGTAGTTTACTACTAGTCTAGGGATTCCCCTGATTTGTTCTGAATGCTTATTTACATAGAATCCATAACAGTTCCAAGGACTAGTAGATTTTTTAATTAGCTCCTTTTTTAGAAAACCCTCAATTTCTTCTGCACATAGACTCTGATATTTAGCATTCATTGGTATAGCTCTGCTTTTGCAAGGCTTGCCTTGGTAGTCTTCTCGGTATGGAAGGGAGACTTCATGTTTCTTTTGTTTCCAAAAAGCAGTAGGATTCTCTGAGCATACTGAATCAATAAATTCCTGCTTTAATGAGAAAATCTTTTCCTGCATATCTTCCCTTTTCAATTGATCTCTAATTCTGATCTCTGTCTGGAACTGTTTAAGCTCTTTTATTTTTTCATTCTTTCTGAGACTTAGTTGGACAACATCTGAGATCCTTGGGGTAGATACAAAATGAAGTTTGACTGTAATTCTACCCTATGGGGAAGGAATTGTAATAAAGTATCCTGGCTTTTCTGGAGTCACCATGGTCGAACCATGAGGTGATACTGTTGCAAGGAAAGGAGTACCAAGGATACAAGCAACAGGAATATCTGCTAAAAGGAATTTCAGCTTTAGGCAAAATTCTTGGAAACAAAGAATTGCTTCTGGAATTTGAAATGAAATATCATTTGGAACATTTCCGAGTCCCACAACCATAGCTTGAGTCTTTTCCCATAAAGACACAGGGATGACATGCTTATTTAGCATGTTCAAATCTGATCCAGTATCTATCAATGTCTTTAATCTAAAATGTAAATCTTGAATTTTCAATTCTATCAAGACATGATATTTCTGATGCTTAACCTGGAGACTTTCATCTTTTTCTTCCTTCTTCTGTTCTGGAGTATTTGCCATAGATTTCTTTATCTTGTTAATCTCTCTTCCTAAATCAGAGATAGAAAGAGTTTATACAGGACAACACATAGGACTAGACTTCTGAGGAACTAAATCCCATGAATGAATTTGATGATTTCTTTTATTCCATTCATAAAAGGATATATAAATATTTTCCTTTTCCATGAAACATTTCCATTTTTGAGCTAGTCTAGTCTTTTCTTCATTTGAAGTCCTTTTGGAAAATTCTCTTGCTTCTGGATGAGAAAATAAATCCCAATTTAACATTTCTTTCATCCATTCTGTCTTAAATGTGTCTCTGATACATCCTTTAGAAAGAAGGAATTTTTTATTTATTTCTGGAACAAATGGTCTTCTGGTATCACTGGGGATATAGGCTTCTTTTCTCAATTTTATTTATGTACAATGGTTATCTTGGATAACCAGAACATGGGAATCATGAGGGAAAGGAATGTCAGAACATTGAGGATGGGGACATTGGTCTTTTGCAGTAGAAGTAGGTGGAGGTAAATTAGTCCTTGGGTTATGATTTGCATGCTCAAATTGTACTCTTTCATTTTCTTCGAATGCAGAAAGACTGGACAACGTAATTAGTTCTCCACGGTCAAGAAATTGTACTGCAAAGGGAACTTTGCCTAACTGGTTAGCTAAGGCCTGGAGTGAGGGATGTAAACAAAATGAAGGAGAAGTAAATGTAGAAAGGGTTGTTTACAAGAAGAAGATCTAGAAAGGTTTCTTTGGGGAAAAGAAATAACTGCAGAGTTAGGGGTTTCTTTTATCTGGGCAGAGGTGATAGATCTTGGTATTGGTTCCCTTGGGGTATCAATGACCCAGTCAGTAGGGAAAGATAAGTTTTTCCATTTTATAGTACAATGTTCCATCTTTTGGTTCAATGGGTCTGTTATGACCAAAGTACTAGACTGAGATTCTTTGCTAGGGGCATGTAAGACAGCAGGAAATAGAGTGTTGGTATGTCTAAAACATCCTCTAGCTTGGATAGATATATTAGTCCTAGTAGGACACATATCAAATCCAGTTGTTCTGATCTGCAATTTTAATATGTTTGCAATATTTTCATCAAAAGTATATACAGAGAAATTTGGATAGCAGTCAAAATATACTAGCCCATTTGAAAGAGGGGAAACTATTCCTCCTATCAAAGAATCAATGAACTTATTATGGGTTAGATCCCTGACTGTACATAACACATAGGAGTCTATTCCCTTATGGACTAGTGGACTGATTCCAATTCTGATACATCCAAAGTGAAGGTAGTTTGTTCCATGTTTTTTGGCTTCCTTTTGGACTTCTTTTGGGTTAATAAGAGAAATGGTTTGACTGACAACACTATTATGTTGTATTCTACTTACAGATTCTTTCACAATGACTCTGGTCACGGCTTTAAGATGAAACATATTTAGGTCTTGATATACTTTGCTAGGAGATATAGGAGGTAATTTCCATGCAGCTTGGGGATTGGTCTCAACTTCTTCTATGCTTGCATGGTTTATGCTTTGACTTCTATTAAAAGCAAACATTGACTCAAGACTGTTTACAGGGTCAGATTCAGAGGTACTTGTTTCTTCAACATTTCTAACTTCTCTAAAAGATACTGACCTCGAATCCATAGTAATATTTAGAATTTTACTATTTCTACACAGAAAAGAAGGGCATTTAGTCTTATGTCTTCTCGAAAGAAGATTAGATAGGCTCCTGGCCGACTGCTCAGGTAGAAACTAGTAAATTTCAAATACAGGACTGGATTCTAAACAAAACTTTATATACAGAAAACAGAGCGAATAGCTATATCATATCTAAGAGAGTCTGATATCATACCCGGGTTGAAAAGAAGGTCATGGCTTCTGATACCATTTGTATAACTGCTCCACACAAACATCTTTGTCAAAGGCCTCCTCTGTCAGAGTATGAAGCTTGACTATTTGCGCTCTGTCTCATGCACTATCTCCTCTCGCCATCTGGTCTTCTAGTCTCTGCTACTCTCGACAAGACCAATATCGTCGGGTTAACCGCTTTACTCTATCCAAACTATGAACCCCACCACCCGAAGTCCATCAGGCTTTTGCAGTTTTATGTGAACCCTATAGTCGGCTTTCTATGGACCCTCTGCACCTACAACTGCCCTTTCGCGGCCACCTGCCTTAGCGGGACTTACTACCAGTGCTCGGCCGTCCCTTTATACCGACTACCAGCAAACCTTATTATCTGGATGAGTGAACTATATCAGACAGTAGCAAGGAACATCGATTGCAGATATAGGCAAATAAGCAAGATCACAATGAGTGCATAATATGAGACATACAGAGAAACTTCAGAGATTTAAACACATGCAGAAGACTTTGATATTATATTAATCAGAGCAAATAACTCGAGTATTACAATATGTGCTAGATGCACAGACTTAGAGAAAACTGTTCTTCGCTTAACTGACTTACAGACAGAAAGACACGAAGCTTCAGACATAAGGGAAGCTTAGAGACTTACACTGACTATCACACAACACTCAAAATCGGGAATGCCGATAATGAACCCTCATCCTTCATTTATACAATTTTTGAAGGAAGAGTGATCATGAAGCCAAGACCCGAATGGACAAGTGGGATCATATGTCTGCCACGAAATCTTTACTTTTGAGATTTGGCGGTGGTGATCATGCAAGATCCTCCGACCAAATCATGACTTTATTTCATATCTATCGAAAGAAAACTAGAACAGTAGATATGACGGGATAGTCGTGCAAGATTCCCCGACCAAAGGACAGTCATGTATTACATAAAGTAAAGAATCACATGCTAAACAGTAGAGCATCTCGGAAATGTGGGTCAAACCTCACCAAAAGTCGGAGAAGTGCTCCGAGTTTCCAAGATTCTCTTTATTTGACATGACTACACTATGTACAAAGTGGAGTTTAATGACGACAACCCACGGAACCCGAATGGCACCACTGTCATCCATTTAGACATGAGTTTACAAAGTGGAGTTTGATATGTAAACCCACAGACACCAACTATTCGAGTGGATGGTCAAAGAAGTGTCTAAAGATATGGGGATCCCAATGTTGAGTATATACTTCTCTGATGAGTTCAGGATCTTCATTATTTTCTTCCTCCTGGTGAAGTACGAACTTGGTTCGGATTATCCATGGATGTTTTTCTCTTACAAACATCATTTTTTATTCTTCTTTTGAAAATAAATCATCAATAGTTTCGAGCTTTCTATTGTGGAAGAGAAACATTTTGCCAACTTCTATTACTTCAGGATCTATACCAACTGGATTTAACCCAAACTGATGCCACCATTCCATTAACCAGTCAGGTTCAGGACCCAAAATGAAAGAATCTGCAAATTTTATCATACAATAATAATATTTATATCTATCTGTCCAAAGACAAACATTAAACCACATTTCTTTATACTGATGATAATTTATATTAAACAATTTTTCTTCTGGATCTCCATTCGGCCAATCTTGTATTGTCCTCATTCTGTTGATTTGGAAGAAGTTCCAAGCAGGTGTTTCTTGCCATCTTTTCCTTTGGTGATCAAACCATTCTCTGTTAGCAGACCTGATTCTGCTAAGATCTCTCATTTCTACCAATTTATTTCTGGAAGTAATAGTAGTGGTCTGGTGCATCCTACCAAGTATATGTTGAGGAGGAAGTACATTTATGTTAGTATTTCTTGAAAATCCAGGCAATCCCAATTCTACCTTTTCTGAATGTCTGAGCTGCCATTCTGGTATCCAATTTTATTTAAAGGTATCCCTGGGAGTATTATCATCTAAATAGTGAGTAACAGGAGTATTTCATTGGTCATCCCAAACTTCTACAATTACCATGCTCTTTCTGCAATAGGCTATTTGAGCATGTGATTCAGATGTAAATGGCAATTCAATCCTTTTGGGAGGATTTTCATTTATACTTGGTAGTGTAATAAAATATCTTGGTCTTTTGTCTGAACAATTACAAGAACCATGGGGTTCTACAGCAGAAAGAAAAGGAGTACCCAGGATGCAATCAATTGGTAATTCTGAAATTTGAAATTTCATTCCTAAAGCATATTCTTCTAAGATTAGAATGCCTTTAGGAACTTCAAACTGGAAAGAAGTATTTACATTTCCTAGTCCAGTAGCTAAGCCAATATTTTGCAGGGATGAGATCCTTATGGAGCAAATTTAAATCAGATCCAGTATCTATTAGTGCAGTCAAGGAAAATATCTCTTGGTTTATTTCTAACTGGATCTTGACATAGTATTTATGATATTTCACAGGCATAATTTTCATACCTGTCATCCCTTGCATTTCAACTGTTGTTTGTTCTTGAACAATTGATTCAAAAGGGGCATCTTCTAAAGGAGGAGGGATGGAATCTAACTTCTCTTTTAATTCTTTAATTTATTTTCTTGCCTGAGAATCAATTTTAAAACTAAATTCTGAATCAGCTTCCATACGTCTAATTTTCTCTTTTAATTCACAAACTTCCTTTTTCAGAGAAAAAACTTCCTTAGCTAGGTTTGTAACAGAGGTATTTTGTAACCTTGGCTCTATGTTGAACTTGATATATGTCTTTGTATTTTTATCAAAGGAAGCATCAATAAATAAAGGTTGTCTTCTTGGAATTTCAGAATTTTTACCTTTTTGCTCTGCTTTGACAGTCTTGATGAAGGTCTCAAGGAGAGAATTTTTCATATATCCTTCTCGAAGGCTTTTTATTTGAGCAAGCTTTTGTGCCTCTTGATCTCCTGTGCTTTGGAACATGCAGACTTTTAACTTTTCTCGAATCTCAGGTTCTGATTCTGAATCAGAAGCATCAGTATTACTTTCACAAGAACATAAATTTGGATTACTGCAGTTGCAATCTTGATTAATAAAAATTTCTTTTCTTGAGTCATATTCAAACTCAGATGTGCTTCTAGAAGTAGAACAGCATCCTTCTCGGAGAAGATGAACTTCTTCTCCTTTTATTTTAAATGGATTATAAGGGCATGCATTTGTGTCGTGATTGTTTTCCCCACATCTATTACAGTGAGACTTCAAGACTAACTGTTTTCTTTCTTGAGCCTCTTTTGCTTTTTGTTCTGAGAATTTTCCTTTAGTCTTTCTAGAGGCTACATTTTCTGGACAGTTATGGGCATAATGCCCATGATTTCCACACATCCAGCAAATAACTCCCTCTTTTGCTTCATGATCATGACTTTTGAGCCTAATATCTTTTGGCTCATAATAGTGAGTTCTAGGCACATACTTGTATTTGGCTTTGTATTTTCTACCCTTTTCTCCCCTGAAATCTTTTGGCTTTTTTTTTCTCTTTCTAGCTGGATTTGTAAGATATAAGCCATATTGTTCACAAATAGATTTTTGGTCAGGGAGGTATGCAGACTTGGAAACAGAGTTTTGAACCTTCATGCTGGTACATAATCCTATCAAGGCTTGGGTTATCAAAGAATATATTTCTCCCCAGGTATACATTTCATAAGGAAGTTTAAATACTTCCTCCATTTTGAGGTATTCTACAAATTTACTTGGTAGAGCTGCCAAGTAGACCTGTTTCCATAATAGATTTTCACTTTCTTTAACCTCAAATATTCTTTGTGTCCATTCTTTATGAAATTGTTCATATTCTGACATCTTTATACATTTCATATTCATGAGAATAATCTCATGTTTGTCTGCAATTTCATTTTCTGTTCCACACCAGTGCTAAAGTATTAGAGTAGTAAGAGCACCAATCATATTGTTTACTGCAGTACCATCAGTATGATACACAATGTCACCATCTTCATCTTTAAGAATTTTTTCTTCCATCTTTGTGATCATTAAGGGAGAAGAAATAACTTCCCACCATTTGCTAAGAGTTATTGTAAAACACTGAATAATTGTTTTGCATGCCTCTACTTCAGTTTGTCCCTTCATACACATAATCTTGTATGAGACATACATTATGTCAATCATCTGCCTTATTTGTGCAATTGACAGATTATCAATGTTCCATTCTTGGAACCAGTCTTCAGCAAATGTTTGAGTATTTGGAAGTCTGCCTTTTCCGACTAGGTCAGGGGCTGATGACCTGGTAGAATGATGTGGAAGATCTTCATAGGCTGTATTTTTTATAGTCACTAAGGCATGGATATCTTTAGGAGGCTTAGAAGAAGATTCATGAACTTCTTCTTCTAGGGGAAAATGTAATGGAAATCTTTTTACAATTTCTATCTCAGAAGGTTCATGGACAGGAGATAGAATAGAAGTATGGGAGCTTGGAAGGATAAAGGAACTGGGAATGGGTTTGTCCTAATGACTGCTTTTTCCTTTTATCTCTGTCAAATATTTTCCCATAGTTGAAAAGGCATTACCCAGTCCTTCCATTATTTCTTCATGGTTTCTGCTAGATTCTCTGGCCCTATAGGAAATTTCAGATAAAGCAGAATCCATTTTATTTTTTACTTCAGTGACTTTCCCTTGTATCTAATCTACAGATTGTACTATAGTATTTGTGGATACCTGAAGGTACACAATTTTATATTTTCGGGCATAGTCATTGGTAATAAAAGTGTGTGTAGCCATTCATGTTAAAGCAGTATTTGTCTAGTTAATCTATTCAGAGATAGACTGGACTCTTTTATCAATTCCAGACAGCTGAATGGCTTCTTTAGATAATAACAGAGGGACTGCTCTTACTTGTTTAGCATTATCTTCTAACACAATCCCTTTAAAAGGTGGAAAAGTAGAGTTTGATTCAACAATACTCTCATCAATGCTTTTCCACTTATGTTTTGGGGAAGGAGGTTCAGATAATAACAGAGGGACTGCTCTTACTTCTTCAGATAATAACAGAGGGACTGCTCTTACTTCTTCAGATAATAACAGAGGGACTGCTCTTAATAACAGAGGAATGGCTTCTTCAGATAATAACAGAGGGACTGCTCTTACTTTTTTAGCATTATCTTCTAACACAATCCCTTTAAAAGGTGGAAAAGTAGAGTTTGATTCAACAATACTCTCATCAATGCTTTTCCACTTATGTTTTGGGGAAGGAGGTTCAGAGCTTTCTCCTACCATCTGGACTACAACTTTTTGTTTTAATTTCCTCCATTCAAAGAAGGAAATCCAACTATCTTCTTCAGTCATAAATTTCTGCCATTCTTTAGATAACCTCAATTTCTCAGAGTCTAGCACAGCTATATTAAACTCTTTTGTTTCAGGATTTGTAAGCAAATCCCAGTTCAACATTCTTTTGATCCATTCTTCAGGAATAGATCCTTTCTGACATCCTTTTATTATTGTATGAAATTTATGAATTTCATCTATAGTAGGCCTTTGGATATCACTGGGTAAGGGATTGGTAAATCTGCAATCAGGAATGACTGTATCACATTGTTCAACATACCCTAACCCATACTTTGGTGTGCCAGGTGGTCTCATGCCCTTATAAATATCTTTAATTCTAGGATCTAATGACTCTATTGAGGACATAT
Organism: Picea engelmannii; assembly: GCA_009831015.1. Classification (NCBI taxonomy): domain Eukaryota; kingdom Viridiplantae; phylum Streptophyta; class Pinopsida; order Pinales; family Pinaceae; genus Picea; species Picea engelmannii. Next base: position 37,737 of record ML818793.1, read on the forward strand.
AATGAATCATAAAGCAGAAATTATTTTCTGAAGTAGATACAGAAGACTCTAAGGTGTTATATACAGATCTAACACATTCAGAAGAATCCATAGTGGTATAGAAATCTTACTATTTCTTCACAAGAAAGCAGGGCGTTTAGTCTTATGTCTTCTCGAAAGAAGATTAGACAGGCTCCTGGCCGACTGCTCAAGCAGAAACTAGTAAATTTCAAATATGGGACTGGATCCTAAACAAAACTTTATACACAGAAAAACACAGAGCAAATAGCTATATCAGATCTAAGAGAGTCTGATATCATACCAGGGTTGAAAAGAAGGTCATGGCTCTGATACCATTTGTAATACCCGAGTTATTATCTGGATGAGTGATAACATATATTTATGAAAATATCATCGATTATTAAATAAGTAGAGCGAAACAACAATGTAGGGCTTTGATTACTTATACACACAATATTAGAGTAGTAACTTTTCATAAGAAGTTGATTAATTACAATAATTTATAAAGTAAGATTAATTGTTTATATTTAATGTATGTTTTAATTTGGGTTTATTACAAGTTATCTCTTATTAAAATGCTTCGTCTTTCAAGCATTAGTAAATATGATTATTTTAATTCAAATTACTCATTTTTCCAGCTAGTTTAATCTTCCGCTAAGTTCTTCCATTTGATAAGGTATTTATTGATATCTTTTGAAATATGGGTTTTGGTTTTACTTTTAAGATACCCTCTAGTTCCAATCACTAGTCTCCCTTCTTCATCCAAAAGGGATAACTTTGTTTGTATAGGAGTTATTGGACCTAATTTTTCTTCAAGCATGAAACATGAAAGACATCATGTAGCTTCCCCTTGTTTGGAATATTTAATGCATAGGCTACTTGGCCTACTCACTTTCGGATTTGGTAAAGACCATAAAACTTGGGCCCAAGTTTATGATTCTAGTAATTTTCAAGGGATTTTTTCTTGTATGGTTCGGAGTTGGATGAACATCCAATCTCCTACTTTGAATTCAGAATCAATTCTCTTCAAATCGGCTTGTCACTTGATTCAATTTCTTACTTGTTGAAGATGATTATTAAGGATACGAAGGATTTCATCAGAAGTGGTTAGGTATCTTTTTACAACGGATGCTTTGGAATTGGTGACAACATAATTATTGACAGTGGTCAATATCCATATAAAGCTTCAAAAGGATCCATTTTTGTTGAAGTGTGGTAGGAGTGTCAATGCAATTGATGATCATTCACAAAGTCCCTCAAGTGCCCTTTGTTAACACCCAAAAGCGCAACATGAAATCCCTGCCTACAAATGACTTGCAATGCATTATTGCTATACATACATACATACATATCTATATCTATATATATATATATATATATATATATATATATATATATATATATATGTATATGTATATGTATATGTATATGTATATGTATATGTATA
>ML818793.1:58905-71643 GCA_009831015.1 Picea engelmannii
TGATTCTAGTAATTTTCAAGGGATTTTTTCTTGTATGGTTCGGAGTTGGATGAACATCCAATCTCCTACTTTGAATTCAGAATCAATTCTCTTCAAATCGGCTTGTCACTTGATTCAATTTCTTACTTGTTGAAGATGATTATCAAGGATATGAAGGATTTCATCAGAAGTGGCTAGGTATCTTTTTACAACAGATGCTTTGGAGTTGGTGACAACATAATCCTTTATTGACGGTGGTGAATATCCATATAAAGCTTCAAAAGGATCCGTTTTTGTTGAAGTGTGGTAGGAGTGTCAATGCAATTGATGATCATTCACAAAGTCCCTCAAGTACCCTTTGTTGACACCCAAAAGCGCAACATGAAATCCCTGCCTGCAAATGACTTGCAATGCATTATTGCTTATATATATATACTAAATAGGTGGGACCCCTTTAGAATAATAATAAGGGAGAAAAATGATTCCTCTTATTAACATCTTCAAGTTGTGTTCATGATTACTTTACAAGAAGAATTTCACGGTTTGAAAGTAAAAGAAAAGAGATCAACCTTGTTCTATTTGTTGTTAATGGATGATTGGGTGTATTAGCAATTTGATTTCAAGTGAAGGGAATGTTTATTTCATTATACATTTTACTCTTGCTACACCTAGACTTTGCCATAGTATTCAAATGCTAACTATTGAAACACACATATTATTCTAAAATTTAGACTAAAATAAGTTCATTTTTGTTTAAATAAAAAACCAAAAGAAAATGCACTTGGATAACCATCATCGAATGAAGCCTTCTGATTAATCCAACAGTCTAAAATCCTTAAAAGATTATGGAGCCGCCTATTTATTAATTAATCAATTTATATAAAGGTTTGCTTTCGAAATTTTGGGAGTCGGGGTTTCGCGAAGTACAAAGGTTCAACATTGAGTATCTTCGAAGCCCCGATACCCGAATTCCCGAAAGTATTAATCGTTAAGCCAGGTTAATTAAAGATTAAAAATTAACGATAAGAAAATCTCATCGCGATTTCGCGATTCGAAAACTCTTACATACAAAAGCTTTGAAGTCCCGATACCCGAAATCCTGCCATTCTTAAACTAATCACGGTTAATTAGAAGAGTTAAAAGCGATTATACTTAATTAAACCTATCACGACTTCGCGGTTCGTAAGTCTTGGTTTAAAATGTTATAAATATCCCCGAGATCTGAAACGTCGAAACTTGATTAAAGGATAAGCATGATTAATTAATGTACTAAATGAGGATTATAACCTAATTAATATATTGCTTGATAATAACTCGGATACTTTCAAATTTTGCGCTTTTCCCGAGGTATCGACCATTAATGACATTAATATCTGATTTAGGGAAATGATTCCAGATAATATCCTATTTTAATGCCCAAATCTTTTTTATTAAAGAAATTAAACATGTTGTCAGTAAAGGTATACGTATGATTTATGCGTTTAAGGTAAAAAGATTTTTTAGTTCTGAATTACATTCTTGTTTCCATGGAGCTGGCTCAGTGAAATAACTAGTTCTCTACATTCTCATTCTCTGTAACAGGTGATAGAACTCTGGAATTTGATATCATGGATCCACAGAAAGCGTCCAAAGTAACTGGCAAAAGTTCTGGCCAGAACACAGACGTTATTTCTGATACTTCGCCCAGAAGTATAAACATAGTTAAAACTTGGATGCATGTGTTCAACACCATACAATACGAAGTGGTAAACTTCCCTGATGATTCAAGCGACAACGAAAAGGATAACTTATCTACCAAATATAAGATTATCGCTCAAGCAGAGCTGCATAACGTAGCAACCAAGCCGAGGCTTTTACCTTACACCGACATGATCGGATGGGCGCTAGATCATGTAGATATCCCAACTAGAACTATATTCAACTCTCGGAAGGTAGTTGTTGGGTCATTTCGGTTGGAACACATACAGGTCATGTATAAATTGTCTGCAACATCAAACTTCGTTTATAATTTCATTTTTCTAGTGAATTTTAATAATAAGGAGTGTGATCAATATGGAAAGAGTCTTTCCGACTTGATCAAAGACTGGTGTTCACGCCCCAAAAATTTCATAGCCGAATCTCACGGCGTATATTCAATCTCATCGCTTGAACCATAGTTCATGTATATAGCCATGATGATGTGAAAAATTTATGGAAAAGAGAACACAACCCATTTCTTTCTACCATGGGTACCCATTATACACTCAGTGGCAGAAGGATTTTATTTTGACTGGGAAAATATATTGTCGGATAATCTAGTTAGTGAAATCACAAAAGAAGAAATTTTGACCATTCTAGAGTGGAGGTTGCAGCCTTAGAAGAGATAAAGCTAGTTAACATTGAATTCAAGAAGCATGACCCATAGAGGGTCATGGGAAACCATATGGCGAGTTGCAATCTTAAAAAGTATGAACATGAAGAGTCCCCCCATGACGAAAGGTTCCGAGGGGTAAGATCTTACCAAGAAGTTCTGAGCCGAGTTCGAGCTCTACCACCTGGTGAAATGGTTGAGTTTTACGATTCCAAAAAACACCGAAGAAGTGGCCTCCCTAAAGTATTACAAGGAGAAAACCCAAAGTCTCTAGCTACACAACAAACAAAGACTCGAAACCCAGAAGTTGGGAGCCCTAGCAAACAAGAAGCCCCAGAAAACCTAGATAGTTCTAAGATCTCGACTCAGAAAAAAGATATCCCTGTGATAGAGGTATCTGATGACCAGCCCAAAGATCAATAAAAAACATTAGGAAAGCAAGGAGAAGATAAGCCATTGTCTTCACCTGATAAATCAACTATAAATGGAGTTGGAAAACAGTTATCCACGGAGATCGGCAACCCCATTGAGGCTATCATGCCATTACAGTTCACCATAGGAAGCCCTAATGTAGAGGTAATATTCATAAGGGATCTCACACCTATCTCTATTGAATAAATACCTCCTACTGATTTATTTTTCAATAAGAAAAGGAAAGTTGTGGTAAAGAAATAAATGCACCAGAAAGAAGTGCAATGGTCAAGAAGCACAGAGTATTATTTGATGGAAAAAACTTGGAAGATGAAGACTTTGCTACAGAGGTAGCAGGTTCTTTGGGAGCTTTTGCAACAACCAACTTATTCTCAGTTGATAACCTAAAAGAAAGGATGAAGCAGAGAAATTAGATGATAATTCAGTTGAGAGATCAAGTAAAGAATACAGAGAAGAATATAAGAGATGAGGTAAATAAAGGACTTTAAAAGGCTAGAGCTACTGATAGAAAAGAAATCCAACCACTCAATTCCAGTCTTGTCCAGCAAGATGAGTTGGTTAAACAATTACAAAGCAAGGTAAGTTCCACTGAAAAAATGGTTATGGATATAGCAGTATTCCAAGCTCAAGCATCGAAAGTGATAAAGAAACTAGAAGTAGCACAACAAAGCCTTTTGGCTAAAGTAGAGATCATCCAAAATCATTTTCAGGAAGTAAACCAATCATTAGATAATATTAGTCTCAAAGAAGGAGAGGCTAATGCAGCTCGGACCACCTTTCAAAAAGTGGTCGTGTCATCGGCTAGAGAATAAGTACCCATAACTCCCAAATTGACTGTTGCAGAACAAATCAAAGGTGATATAATATTGAAGACATGGGAGGCCAATATATCTGAGAGTAAAAAAATGGCCAAAGAAATAAAAGGGGATTGTGAAGAGGTTTTTGATTTTCTAAATAAAGAATCACTAGGCATTGGAAAGGATGATTGTTCTGAGATACTAGGACAAATCAACATTGTAAAGCATCAAATACAAGGAAAGTTTAAATGAAGCTCAGATTGAAATTTCACAACTGAAGCAGGTTGACATCTCTCAAATAGATAGATGGTTGATAAGGCCAAATTTATAGTTGCAGTCAATAACTTCTGAAGATAAAAGGATAGAAGACAGGCTGTCGCAATTACAGAGAAAGTTGTATCTTTTTGAGGCAAAAGAGGTAACAGAACCTTCAAGACTATTGGTACAATTCATAAGCAGATGCATCAAGCGTCTCGAGCAAGGTGAAGGAAGTAATTCAAAGAATTAATGAAGTAATATATGTATACTCATTCTATTGGTATGAGAAAGAAATAGAAAAGAACCAAGTCTAACGTTTCAAGTTTTCATTTTGTAACCGTTATTAGCTAGGAATAATGAGAATTCCAACCGCCTAGGGTTGAGAACCTCTTGTATAAATATATTTTCAAAAGACTAAAAGAAAGTGGGGTTTTTTTTGTTGATTGTAATAGAGAAATCTCTCCTTTTCAAGAATTAATACAAGTACAAACCAAAAACTCCATATTTCATCACTCTTGAATTATGTGTTCTTCTGTTCCTTCATATTTGAGCATATTTATTCATATGTCTTTGATGAATGCCTAATCACAACTTAGTACAACATCTACTGTGGTTATATGTTTCATTTAGTTATCTGATTGCTTACAGATTTTCCTTTGTGTTTGCTATTAGCAAATATAAGACCAGAGAGTTAGTTAGATTGCTACATTTTATGCTTCATTAAAGGTTTCTCATCTATTTTCTTCTTCTGTAGCAGAGTGAGATTGTTTTGTAATTGACACCTTACTTTGTTCAACAACTTTATGTTTTTCTCTCATCACATTCATCATTTTCAAATTTTAACTCAGATACGAAAGACGACCTCTGAGTTGTTATACCATTAATTCATTTTTGAGAAATTCTCTCATATAATTGAAATTAGAAAAACCAAATACTAAAAAACAACAAATCCTTTGTTTATTTCTTTTCTCCATGATTGTACATGTTGCACAACAACCCAATATTGAGCTTGGTCTCACTTATCATACCAACATTGCTTTAACCTTGTTTATTACCATCCTAGAGACCGCTAATACCAGAGTTGAACTTGAACGCTCATGGGCAGTGATTGAACATGACATAAGCATCCGAGAACGTTGGGAAGCTAGGAAAAGACAACTTCAAAATCTACCATAGCTTCACTTTCTTAATAGTATTGATCTTCTTGTCAACACTAAAACATAATTTATTTCTGGATGCCTTGACATTATACTTTGAAGCCTTAAGTATAAACTCTGGAACAACACTAAGTACAGGCTACATACAACTTATGATATATTTGGGCAATTGATCGTTGAATGGTATAGTTATCCTCCATTAGCAAAACATGTGAGTCAATTTTATTTTGATGCTAAGTATATGATGGGCATATAATAGAATGGATCTATATATCAAACTTCAATCCAATTTTGATGTTGGAAATTTATTGGAAAATAGATAAAGTGTGGTCGACGTATGTTTGGAATGAATGTTTGGAGGCTAAGTGCACTAGACTAGAGTTGGTTGTGGTTGATGGAATTTAATGCAAGTATGGGAAGAAACATGCATTTACTGCACGTCGTCTTTACCCTACCTCGAAGATACCACCTTCATTGTAATTCTCGCACTCATTTTGGTCGCTCTTGTTAGTAGTGTCTCCATTGTGCTCAACCCTTGGCGGAAAAATAATTGTGCTCTGTAGCTTTCTAGCATTCTTCTTTTAGGTATGTGGCCTTTATCTCTTCATTCATGGATTATTAGCTCTTCTCCAGATAAAATTGTCTTGTTGGATCTTAGATTTTGCATGTAGAATGTGTTTGTTTTCCAAAGTTTACAGTGGATTGTTTGTGAGAATTTTGGTCGTGTAAAATGCATTTTGATTTGATTTTCTTCCTTTTGGCATTTAATCAATTCAAATTGAAATTATTTTTCAGCATTCTATTTTGAAGTGTATGGTTGTGTTGCACCTGGAGAAAATGTTGATATTACTATGGTATGATTGTTTGAAAACGTCTATGGGTGGATATGTTATGTTTCGATCAATTTTTATGATTAATTTTTAAGGGTTTCTCTTTGAAAGGAAAAAAAAAATCGAGTTTTGTGACTATGTTATAATACCCTCACCCCATGCCCAGAACTTGGAATATTTGTAGTCCTTTTGTATTATTATTACCACAGCTTGCGAATTTATGAAGGCTTGTGTGTTATGTCTTGTTTTCACTTTTAAATTTTGTTACGGGAAGGGATTGTTATTGTCTCGCTTGTAGTCAACAACCCCACCTCACACCCACTCTGTTTTCTCCAAGCTTTGTTTCCCCATCTAATACGAATGGACAAGTAATAAATCCAAACCCAGTTTTGAAAACTTTGTCCAATTGTTTTGACCCAACCATTGGAAGATTAATTAAGTCCACAAAATTGTGGCTTGCTTTGTTACTTATCTATGAGGGAACTCAGTTGACTTTGAAGTTAATATGGATTTAATGAAACATCAACTACTAAGATCGCATAGGGGTTTTGAACCCAGTTTGATTTCACAGCAATGATTTTGGGGTTATGGTGTATTTTTTTTTTATAATGAACACTTGATGATTATGATTCTTTTCCATCCTTTCATGCTAACTTTTATAACTGAGTCTAGAATCGTTTTGTTGAAAGAACATTCCACCAGTTTAAAAGGAAAATGGAACTTACAATGTTTGACAGTTCTCATATTTCCCTTGAGTTTGATATTGAGAAGTTTAAAAAAAATTGCCATGTCGTGGATATTGTATGTTGAAGTTTTTAAATAAATGGTTATGGTTCAAATGATATTTGGTTGGTGCAAGTTTTGTCAAATTAGTTGATAAATAATTGTCTTGGTAAACAATGGATATCCAATTTTTTTTTTTGGAAAATGATGGTAATGTTGATTTTAAATTTAATAAATGTTATTTCATGTAATAGAACAATAATAGTCACATTCTCGTTCATTATCTCATTTTCTGCTCATTATATGCCCCCCATCTTCCCAATAACATTAAATTTATCCCTTGTTTCGTTATTATGAATTTCATTTTAAAAAAATAAAGGATTAAAAAGGATTGGATGACGACTAGAATTGGAAATTATGATATGGAGACATTGTTTGGTTCTTTATTTTTCTTGAAAAGTATCCATTTATTCATGTCCTGTCCATACTATCATTTTTCATTCATTACAAAGCCCCTATTTTCCCAATGACCCTAAAATTCCCTGTTCAAATGCAATTGATTTTTAAATTCAATATGTGAAGGATTGTATCAATGGATGGATTGCATGTACTTATATTGTGAATGATAGAGACAACAATTTTATTTTATTTAGGTAGAGTGTTAATGAATGAATGGTTAAAGGTTTTCCTTATTTTGATTTGAATCTTGCTTCAGGATGAGTTTTTTTAGCAGGGGAAGCAATGGCAGAGGTGAAAATAGAGGAAGACGTAATAATTGGTAGAGGTTGTAGCCTCCTTCTGGTTGGAGGTGGAGAATTGGGGAGTTGGATCTTCCTTCAAGTTGTAGCCTGAGAAACTAGGGGGTTGGAGCCTCCTTCTAGTTGCAGCTGGAGAATTGGAAGTTGGTGCTTCCAATGAATGTTTTCTTTTGATACATATATATAATAAAATCATTATGTGGTTTTCTCCCATTTGGGTTTCCACATAAATTATGGTGTAATGTGTATCTATTGTGATGTGATGTTGTTTACGATTATATTTTTGTCAATCTATTAAATTGTAAAGATAAAATGTTGAATATTGTTGAAGTATAAATTGTGGTAAAAAGTAATATAATTTCTCATTACTGATTATTATCTCTACAATATGAAGGAGATGAAACACTTGTTGATAATGAAGCATTTCACTGAATTTCATAGTGAATCCCTATACTATGAAAGTCAAGTATGGTATCTATATATTTTAGGAGACATGGGATAATACCTATATGCTAGTGTATCCATTCACTTATTTTGTTGGGATTATATTTCTAGTTTAGTAGCATTTTGAGGCTAATATCTATATTCTCTAGTTGATAGTGAACCCCTTCAGTGACTACCTTAGTGAATCCCTTCAATTGTTTTCCTTCGCATGTTTTTTTTTCATGACCTCTACACTTTTCTAGAGAGATGGGGATAACACCTACAAGCTCTAGTTGATAGGAAATACCTTCATTGAATTTCATATTCAATCCCTCCAAATAATTCCCTTCACCTTTTTTACATGGGATCTACAATTTTCAAAATATATGGGGCTAATAAATACAAGATGTAGTTTATAGTGAATCCCCTCACTTATTTTTTTGAACTAATCTATATAACATGCAAGAGATACAACACTAGTTGATAATGAATCTTTTCACTAACTTTCATAGCGAAGCCCATCATTAATTTTCCTTCACTTGTGTTTATGTGCCATAGCATATCCTTTTTTATTAATTTCCTTGCACTTGTTTTATTGTCATGAAATATACAGTTTGGAGGAGAGACATGTTTAATACCGAGAGGATATAGATTTTAGTGTAGATTTGTACTATTTTTGTTTTCATGATATCTATAGTTTTCAATATAGGTAGGGAAAATAACTAGAGGCTCTACTTAACAACTAAGTCATCACTTGATACCATAGTGAATATCTTCACTTAATTTTTTTTGTGGTCTCTACAAATGCAAGAGAGACATGACTAGCTAATACCTAAAGTTTCTAGTTGATAGTGAAGTCCTTTGAATTATTCTTAATATAATCCCACACTTTTATAGATGTGTTTCCTTTAACAATATTTCACATATACAACAATCCCTCACTCAAACCCTTCCATTAGATAAAGTAGAATGTCGGGATAAGGGTTGGCCATCTTTTCTTTATTCACATTTGAGAAGGATTGAGGAATTATTTGAATATCCTCCAAGTCAATAAAAGGTTCAATTTAATATTTATGATTACTTGAGAGCATCCATAGAAGTTTTGGAAAACTCTTATCCATCTACAAGTAGCATGGACAAGGTCTAGCCTACCCTTCTCCATATAAAGTTTATTTCATGGTCCCCCATTCCCTAGAAAGAATGTAACACACCCAACCCCTAAATACTCTTTTAAGGGGTGAGGCATCATAATTTTGATTTCCTAAACCAAGTCACATCCTCTTTCCGGGATCTCCATCACATTATACTCATTCATATATTTCCAACCACTGTCCTCATGCTCAAAACTGAGCTCAAGATTGGAAGAAATTCCCTTCCACAGTCCTTCGAGCACTTGTTGGTCAAGGGCCACGTGGCTTCTACATGGATCTGACTCTTACGTATCATCCCAACTTCTCCTAAATCCCAGAGCTTCCAACACTCCTAAACCTATGGCAGGATTCCATCCACCAATAAACCAATCGAGGATATCCCTCCACGTCAACACATATGCTTAAGGATAATTCGACGTTCGGTGCTTCGACACTGAACACCCCTTTTCTGCCTACGCACGAAACCTCTCGGAGCCCTGAACTCCCGAAGTCTCGTAATATTTCCATGCGGATCTGGCCTTCGGGCCCTTCGGTCTCTCTACAACACTACACCCTAACTCTTTTGGAGCTCCTATATCCCAAACTTTCGAAAAACTGCCACGCAGCTCCAGTCCTTCCAACTTATCCTTGACACCATGCTCCAAACCTTCAGAGTCCCAAAGTACTGGACTCCCTGTCACATCACCAACCACTTTGGCCAGGCAGGCACATACCAGAGGCTTACGTGTAGCAAGGGCCAAGGGTGACATGTTCCCTCATTAGGGGTGACATGTGTCATGTTCTAATAGGCATAAGGGGTCTGCAAAATGTCCATATCCCAGTGACATGTGGCACCTTAGTTGTGGGTCCACCTCACCCTGGATGACATCATTGAGCCACCTCAACTCTAGACAAATAGTCTTCTAACATCCTTAAGATCTCACGGTTGAGATCTATCCACGTAGATCCATAGATCCACGACTCTCGTTGCTTCGCATCTTCAGCCTTCGAGAGTTCCGCAGTGTAAACTCCTCTTTTCTCTTGGAGTTGGTCAACGTTAGGCTAACCACGACCTAGATCTGACAGTCAGGAAAAGTCCCAAAGTGTCCTCGTCTTGACGAATCTCGTCACTTTAGGATTCGGAGCTTATCGACACGCCACACCTCAAATTCCTTGTAGTGCCAAGCCTCTGGACTATAGGATACAACGCCATGTGTCCCCCGTATATTGACGACTAAGAGGGATCCCAAAGGATCCAAGAATCGATGGTCTGTGTCACTTTGACAATTCAACATTCGGGTGTTCGAAGTGTATCATTCGACTTTCCCTCTGGACCATGTTGGATCTACCGCCATGTGTACCTAGCATCTATGACCAAGATTTACTCTGGACTATAAATCTCCAGGGAAATTCGTGCATCCCTATATCGCTGAATACCCAGAATACTAGATAATCATTGATCTGTGGACATGTGTCCCTCTAGTTTCAATGGTCCAAATTAACTCTGCAACTCCGACATTCAGGATTTTCAGCGTTAGACCACTCCTATTCTCTCGAAGTATAACTTCATCAAAGCGCTTAACGTTTCCCTTCCTATGTCCAGTCCAACAAATGAGAGATATCCATATTGAATCCTCATATCAACAACCCTCGTCAATTCGTGACTTCGGTCTTTGATGGTTTTCGAGGGATGTGGAGTCACAAGTCCTGAAGTGCTAGCTCCTTTCGGACTAGTTCAGGGTTCCCAGACCTTGGTCACATGGGTCCTTTGGGAATTCTTGGGGGCTAAGTGCAAATCCCTTTTTGGCAGCAAAGGGGTTAAGGACATGGGCATGAGCCCTCAGTTGGATGGGAAAATAGTCTGAAGGGAAAACACCATTATCCATAGAGATGAATTTAACATTCCCGCTAAGGCGAATTCAAAGGATCGCCATAACTTAGGCATTTTATTTACTCCTACCCCGACTCTCTTGTGGACTCATGTCCCACTACTCTCTAGCAGCTAAACTGAGATAAATCAAGATCATATAGATATAACAGTTTACAGAAAACAAGGAGCATTTTCCTTATGAATCAAACACTACAAATCTTAATCACAAACATATACATTCAAATCATACATTCCAATTTAAGTGCACAGGGAATAATAAGTACTTATCTATTACAGGCTACAACCAACCAACTGACTGTGGGTGTTTTCCTTTCCACCCAACCATAGGATCAGAGGCATTCAATCTTAGCACTCTGGCCACCCTAGTTCCAAGCCATGATATCACTAGGGAAATTTATGTCATTTCTCAGAGATCCTCTCTTTGTCACAACAAACCTGCAAGGTTTATCATATGCTTCCTTAGCATCAAGCTCTCGACCTTCATCTTTTCTTCTTCATATCCGGGTTGTGCATTCCCCTCAGTGTATGTGCTCTTGTCTGTTGTCTCTCCTGCTCTCTGTAGAGCCTCATGTGCCTCCCCTCTCGTGTGTCTTCTCCTTGTATCTATTTTATGTATATGTTTTCCCTGGATGGTTCCCGACCTATCTTGTTCCTTCTGTTAGAAGGAAACTCAGGTCAGCCTAGTCTGTTAGACCCTGCGGTACTTCGGGCTGATATTCTTCAGTCAAACCATGCTTCCATTCATGGTGGTTGATGGTTCAACCACTGGTCCTTTATTCATTAATTGATTCCTATCCTTGGGAATCAGAGAAGGTTTATTATCCTCATCAAAGGGAAATTTGGGGTCATTTGACATAATGAACCCTTTCCATAGTTTTCCCATGTCTTTCCTCCAGTGATATCATGGCTAGTACTTCAAGGCTTCACCCCCATAGTCAGTCGTTGACAATCTAAAAAAACACATTTACATTGTTCACATGCCATAACATGGTAATCTTAAATAATGATTAATTACAAGTTGAGGGGAACAAGGGTATTAGAATCTCCTCCCCCTTAAAAGGAACACCGTCCATGATGTTCTTTCTCAGTAAGACCTGTCATGCCTTTCTCATTCATTTTCTTCAAAAGTATTTACCCTCTTTCTTGTTCATGTCCTTTTCATACTCTTGGCCTTATTCACCTTTCTTCACTAGTTCTTAGACATGAAGCACATTAATCACAATTTTCATGCGAAAACATATTTATGTTGTATAAATTTCAATAAAATTTCATAACTTAGCACAATACTCATCTTTGCAGTTTGTGGATTTGTATCCACATGGCTATCTTGTTTTCTTAGCTCACTATTTTTCCTAGACATACCCATTGTGTGCATGATCCCAATCAATAGTGTATGAGATTTTTCAAAGTCCCTTATTCCTTGTGGTCACTCATCCTCCAGGCCCAGGCTCATGCATCCCCTTCTCTGATATATAGTTCCTCGGGTGATCCATCTTTCCTTGCCAAGGATTTCTCTCACAAGAAGAATTTTAAAGACTTCATTAAGCCTTACAGTCGGGGCATCCCTTAGACTTTCTCTACCGAGGTGTCCCTCTGGCTTGTGTTACCACAACCCAACGTGTTCAAGGCGATCATGGCTTACCACAAGGTTCTCATGTCTCAACAATAGCCTCTTTCATGATTTCCATATTGATCGCCTTCATCTGTCCTCCCTAGACAAATATTTTCGTCTTACCTGTATTACATGTACACAAAATTTATGAGATATCATCATCAATTCCAAATTCAGAATTTTTATTACAAATCTGTCACCCACAGGTTTTCCAAATTCCATTTTTAATTTCAAATATGTTCCGCACATGAAACAGATTCATGAGCAAGGGAATTTCCTTCCCATAGCAGTTTGTCTCAACAGACAATTGGTATTCATTATGGGATTTCATCATAGCCATATCCAAGACCCTTTTCTTCCTACAATTCATTCTTTATACAACCAAACAAACTGTTAGT
>ML818793.1:71686-104846 GCA_009831015.1 Picea engelmannii
ATATATATATATATATATATATATATATATATATATATATAGATAGATAGATAGATAGATAGATAGATAGATAGATAGATAGATAGATAGATATAGATATATTCTTAGAACATATTTAGAATGGCATGGCAAACATTTCTTAACTTGTGTATTCTAATAGTTGCATCACACCTCCATATAAATATGATTGGAAACCTCATTCCTTACATATGCATCGTTTCAACATACCAAAATTTTCAAAATGTAATTCAAAATTAAGTGAACTTCATCCAAGGTGCCAATATCCATGGACACATTCACATACCATGCACCCTTTTGTTGATTTCAAGTTCACCACACTTTATGTCAAGTAATTTTCCATGGTGTGTTGGATCTTAGCCAAGTTCTTCACCCTATGGTTTATTCATCTTCGTTCATTGTTAGAGCAGGGCTATGCTTCTGACTATAGGATGATAATGATCTTAGATGAACACATATGAAACCAAAAGTTTCTCTTGAGTGCACCCAAGCATTCTTCCTTCAGTAGTAACCAAGGTGCCAGTACTCATGGCCACCCAATTTTCTCTTTTTCTTTAACACCTCTACCATTCAGGTAGAGTATTGGAAGTTCCTCCTTCCTTAATGGGCAGTCCATTACCTACCCTCTTATGCAATCATGCATTTCCTCAATTTATTCGATGCAAGGTGCTAACTATGAACACCTTTATTTCCCATATCCCTAGATTGGTCATTGTACCCATGGTACTCTTTACTCCTGCATTTTCTTGCAAGGATTATAACTCATATTTGGATGACATGGACTTCCTCTCTCTATTATTCAGTTTCTTTTACTGAATCATACCCTACTTGGGTATCAATGGCATACAACAACCACTTCCAAATTATGTGCATGTCATTAAGATAATGAAATCTTTTTAGAAGGGATTCTTACCAAATCCATTCATACCTCATGCCACATAGGTATGAACATTCTTATACCTACTCTGCTGCTAGCACCCTCTCTGATATTACCTCATAAATGATGCTTCGTGGGGACTTTTAAATTCCATTCAACAATATTTTAATAACAACCTTCTCATAGTTATCCTTTGCTTGAGGTTGTCCATCATTGGAAACTGTCTCACTCATCAGTTCCAATTTCTCTATACACATGACATACATCATAAATGTGTTAGTTGTTATGTAAAATAAAAAGTCAAGTATCATAGATTTCTAGTAAATAAAATATTTTCACACATCATCTTTCCAATTTTCTCTTATCCCATAGAACACATTAGACAACAAGGAAGGAGTTAAGGGATTCTTCCCTTTTTCCAACTTATTCTACACCACTTGGGATTTTCAGCCCAGCTGAGTTATTTCTAAGGCCTTACTGCATTTTCTTAACATGGCTTTAACCAAGCCTATTCATTTAAACATACTCATTTATTCATTCTCCCTTTTCCATTTGTACTTGTTCTCTCAACTACTCATCTAATACCTACAACTCTGTAAGCAATTCAGAATTCTTAGGGTGGAAAAATGTTCCTCCTTTTTCCTTTTTTTTTCTTTTTCTTTTTCAATTACTTCCTGTTGGGAACTTCCTACTCTTTTCCTTGAGTAGCCTTGGTTATGCCTCACCCTAACCTTTTTGGATACATCAACATGCTTTATTAACAAATTTTGATCACAATGAAATGTGAACCTGTACATTCTTCACATTACCAATTCAGTTATTAGAATGGTCAATATTCATTTGTTAGTCTTCCACTCATACATTTTGTATATATATATATATATATATATATATATATATATATATATATATAGGCTTGCAACTCACTGCTCAATTTCCATCAATCATTAAGGTTGTGACTCTGTTCTCCTGACAAAGTCCTCACACAGTTCCTTCACAGGGAACTCCTTCAGCATCCAACTTCCTTATTCCATATCCTTCACTATATGTGATAGCCTCAACCTTGAGTTAGTTCAGTTGTTTATCAAATATTCCATAAGGAATATAAACATGCATCTTTGTTATACATCCAGATTATTTGTCCAGACATATTCCTTGTTAACTTACATCTATGATGCACTTAACCACAGGAACAATCATAAATCATTTAACTTATGATTGTTCACAATTGTTCTCATGCAGCCCTTAAATTCTTAATCACGTTTCCTTTTGTCATGACAACAGAGCATCCTTGATCCCTTTCTCTTTCATCTATTTATGTTAGTCTTTCCTAAGGGAATGGAACACATTCCCCTCAATCTATCATTCAAGATATAACTTTCATGACTCTTCATAATGGAGTCAACCATGCATCCATGGTATTTATTAAACTTTTGAAAGTGAAATTCTTGCCTCACATTCCACTCATCACGATATCCATATTGTGCCTTTAGTATACCTATACTCTTACATAATACATGTGCATCACTTGCACATTTAATATCAGTCATACCTAACTACTATTACTATCATTCTTCATATCAAGAATCTTCAAAATGCATTAGATCCATGCACTCAAGCATATACAAACATATCCCAACATTCATCATGCAATCTCATTGTTTGCACCCTTTCCATGTCATACATTCACATGGACGTATCAGACTTCCAGATGCTCCTCCCAAGGATATTGTTACCATCCTTATAACAAGCCTCATAGAGACACTCAACACTGAACTTCCCTCTCAATTGAGGGCTTGTAGTCATATTATTCTTTTAAGCATGTATACACATATATGTAGGTGCATTTCTTGCACCCCTTTTAAATTGATATTTTAGTTTTTAATATTAGTGTTCCTTAGTGACAAATTAGAGTCACTCATATGACAAGTCTCACAGTCATAATTCATACTGATGTTGCCCCTTCTACATGGCAATAACAAGCAAGGGTCACCTTTTTCCTTTATACAATAAAAACCTTCCATAATTTAGAATTCATATGGGTAGTTATTGTGCCACTCAAGGCAGTAAGATAACTATTTCTAGTCTCTTCTTCATGTCTCAATTCACTCTTGGTCAACATATATTTACAAGGGAATATCTTCCTAAACTCCCTCTTATAGCTATCTGAGTATACCAAGCCATATCCATATGGCTACCATCCACCTCTAGATGTCAATATGATCCACTGGTCATCTAGAGGTGTTTAATGCCTCCTTAATCAGACCTTACATCAGTCTCTCATAAATCCTTACAGTCCTATCATATTAAGGCAATAGGCCGCAACATTATCAACTTTATTCTTTCTATTAATTCCTATTGTCATAAGGTCATCCTCATATAAAAGGTCCATTAGTAGACCATACCTTACAACCCACCATAGGCTATAACATGCCTAATTTACATGTTCAATATTTTTCCATATGCATTCTGATGCATGGACATACCCTTGAGTTGACATGGATATACACTCCATTAGCATAACCATAAGATTTTGAACTTGCTCTTGTTGATTCACCTCTACCTTCATGAAGTTTGTTCACAATATATAGGGTTCCTTTTTACTTGCTTACTGGGTTATTCTAGCAACAATTTTCATTCATTATAGGTCAAGTGATTTGACCTTACTATTTCCATCAATTCTCTAATCGTGAGGGGTCATACACATATATTGGGTTTAATCCTTTATTAAAATGGTAATTATTACTTCTACAGATCCTTTCAATCCATTCACATCCAAGTCTTCATTTTTGAGAAGAAATGGTAGGCTTCCTTTGCCACAGACTAGCTTGATTCAATGTTGTTGGGTAAAATCCCAACTGAATTTTAAATCCACATCCTTCTACTCAAGGAACTTATGCAGATGATTTTCATTTGGCAATAATAATCTCAACAGACTCATCTTATCCTTGGAAACCCAATCTTATGTCTGTACAACAACACGTATGATTTCACAGTGAAGTCAACTTCTTTATTTGGAAACATTAGCAAAATATAGTGTAGATTTCCAAAACATCTATCAACAATAGAAGGTTTCATTCCTTTCTTCAGTAGAGGTTTACTAAGCCTCTTAGGAATGGGTAAAATAGGGTGTTACCCCTTAATATCCTCTAATAATATTTTTATATGACTCGTGCATGAGCCTAAGCAGGCCAAGTGTTGTTGCCATGCTCTTATACCAATTTGTAACACACTCGGCCCCTAAATACTCTTTTAAGTGGTGGGGAATCATAATTTACTTTTCCTAAACCATGTCACATCCTCTTTCTAGGATCTCCATCACGTTATACTCATTCATATCTTTCCAACCACTGTCCTCATGCTCAAAACTGAGCTCAGGATTGGAAGAAATTCCCTTACACATTCCTTCGAGCACTTGTTGGTCAAGGGCCACATGGCTTCTATGTGGATCTGACTCTTACATGTCATCTCAAGTTCTCCTAAATATAAGAGCTTAAAACACTCCTAAACCTATTGTGGGATTCCATCCACCAATAAACCAATGGTGGATGTCCCTCCATGTCAATGCATATGCTTAAGGATAATTTGACATTTGATGCTTCTACACTGAATGCCCCTTTTTTGTCTATGCACAAAACCTTCTGGAGTCCTGAACTATTGAAGTCTCATAAGCTTGCCACGTGGATCCATCCTTCAGGCCCTTCGATATCTCTATAACACTACACCCTAACTCTTTTGGAGCTCCTATCTCTCGAAATTTTGAAACACTACCACGTAGCTCTGACCCTTCCAACTTATCCTCGGCACCACGCTCCAAACCTCTGGAGTCCCGAAGTCCTGGAGTCTTGATCACATCACCAACCACTTTGGCCAGTCGGGTACATATCATAGGATGACACATAGAAAGGGACAAGGGTGACATGTGCCCTCATCATAGGGTGACATCTGTCATGTTCTAATAGGAATAAGGGGTTTGCAAAACATCCATATCTTGGTGACACATAGCACCTTAGTTGCGGGTCCACATCACCCTGGATGATGTCAGTGAGACACGTCAACCCCAAAAAAACAGTCTTCTAATGTCCTTCATATCTCATGTTCGATATATATCCATGTATATCCATAGATCCATGGCTCTCATTGCTTCACAACTTTGGCCTTCAAAGGTTTTGCGTTGTAAACTCCTCTTTTCTCCCAGATTTGGTCAACATCGGGTTGACCACAACCTAGATCTGATGATCAGGAAAATTCCCGAAGTGTCCTTGGATCGATGACTCTCGTCACTTTAGGATTCAGAGCTTATCAACATGCCACACCTTAAATTCCTCATAGTGCAAAGCCTCCGGACTATAGGGTCAGGTGCCACGCGTCCCCCATATATCAATGGCTAAGACAGATCCCGAAGGATCCGAGAATCGATAGTCCACATCACTTCGACAATTCGACATTCGAGTGTTCGACTTGTATCATCCAGCTTTCCCTCCATACCACTCCAGATATACAGCCACATGTACCTAGCATCTATGTTCAGGATTTACTCCGACCTGCATAGCTCTGGGGAAACTCGTGCATCCCTATATAACCGAATACCGAGACTCCCAGATAATTGTTGATCCATGGACATGTGTCCCTCCAGTTTCAACGATCTAGATTAAATCCGCAGCTCTGACATTCCTTAGTTTCGACATTAGACCACTCTTATTCTCCCAAAGTAGAACTTCGTCGAAGTGCTTAACACTTCCCTTCCTACTTCTGATCCAATGGCTAAGAGAGATTCATACTAAATCCTCAAATTGACAACCCTCGTCAATTCACAACTTCTGTCTTCGACAATTTTCAAGGGTTGTGGAGTCACAAGTCCTGAAGTGCTAGCTCCTTTCGGAATAACGCAGGGGTCCCAGACCCTAGTCACATGGGCCCTTTGGGAATTCTTGGGGGCTAAGCACAAATCCATTTTTGGCAGAAAAGGGGTTAAGGACATGGGCATGAGCCCTCAGTTGGATGGGTGTATAGTCTGAAGGGAAAACACCCTTCTCCATAGAGATGAATTTAACATTCCTGCTAAGGTGAATTCAAAGGATCGCCATAACTTAGGTGTTTTATTTACTCCTACCCTGACTCTCATGCGGACTCACGTCCCATGAATCTCTAGTAGCTAAACTGAGATAAATCAACATCATATAGATATAACAGTTTACAGAAAACAAGGAGCATTTTCCTTATGAATCAAACACTACAAATCTTAGTCACAGACACAGAAATTCAAATCATACATTCCAATTTAAGTGCACGGGGAATAAGAAGTACTTATCTATTACAGGATACATCCAACCAACTGACTATGGGTGTTCGCCTTTCCACCCAACCATAGGCTCAGAAGCATTCACTCTTAGCACTCTGGCCACCCCCATGCCAAGCCATGATATCATCAGGGAAATTTATGTCGTTTCTCAGAGATCTTCTCTTTGTCACAACAAACCTGCGAGGTTTATCAGATGCTTCCTCGGCATCAAGATCGTGGCCTTTCTCTTTTCTTCTTCATGTATGGGTCTCACATGCCCCTCTATGTATGCGCTCTTGTCTAGTGTCTCTCATGCTCTCTGCAGAGCCTCATGTGTCTCCCCCTCCCATGTGTCTTCTCCTTGTTTATATTTTCCCCAGATGGTTCTCAACCTATCTCGTTCCTTCTGTCAGAAGGAAACTCGGGTCATCCTGGTCTTCCAGACCCTGCGATACTTCGGGATGACATTCTTCAGTCATACCATGCTTCCATTCATGGGGTGGTTGATTGTTCAACCACTGGTCCTTTCTTCATTAACCGATTCCTATCCTTTGGAATCGAAGAAGGTTTATTATCCCCATCAAAGGGAAATTTGGGGTCATTTAACATAATTAACCCTTTCCATAGTTTTCCTATTTCTTTCCTTTAGTGATATCATGGCCAATACTTCAAGGCTTCACACCTACAGTCAGTCGTTGGCAATCTAAACAAAATACATTTACATTGTTCACATGCCATAGCATGGTAATCCTAATTAATTATTAATTATAAGCTGGGGGGAAGAAGAGTATTACAAAGAACATGTTTTAGGATTTGACTGTATAAATAAAAGTAAATTACTCTTATCTATTCACATATGAGAAGGATTGAGAAATTATTTGACTATCGTTCTCAATAAAAGGTTTGTTTCAATATTTTTATTTACTTTCAATCATCCATAGAAGGGTCAAAAAACTCTTCTCCATCTACAATTAGCATGTACAAGGGTTGAAAACCCTTCTCCATATAGAATTACCTTTCATGGTCTCCCATTCCCTAGAGAACATTTTTTAGGATTTTATTGTAAAAGGGTCCATTGACTCTTATCCATTTGTAAATGAAATATTTGAACAATATTTGTAATGATTTCAAATCACCAATTGTGTTCATCCATTGAGAAAGGAACCACCAACTCTTTTTTATTATGGTATCCATTGCAATACATACAAGCATCCATAAAATGGTTGACCAACTTTTCCCCATCTACAAGTAACATGGATAAGGGTCAATTGAACCTTATCAATATATAGTTTTTTTTCTTTGTCATTGATTATCCATAGAAATAACATTTTTTAAGAGTTGAAAGTAGAAGGATCAATTAATTATTATCCTTTTACATCAAAGAAAATATGAGGAATGATTAGTCAACCCTTCTCCATGTCATATCATATTTCACTTTTAAGCATATTTCCAGGGGATCCATACATTCATATCCTCTAGGAGAGCCAAATCTATTTGATTACAATATCCATTTCAATACTTGCAAGTGTCCATACAAGGGTTGACCAACCCTTATCAATATACAAGTAGCATGGAGAAGGTTTGACCAAATTTTCTCACTACTACATATGGTGTTGAAGTCTGATGGGGTGTTCCAACGTTACATAAAAAATACACCTTATCGTCGGATGTTACCCATTAATTCTCAAATTTTTGTTATATTTTTTTCTTGGTCCCTCGGCGTTCTTCGAACCTACAACTTAGTTTAGTTTTCATCATATTTCTGACTCATATTCGATGGTTTTCAAGAGTGATGACACCACCTTCATGACCCACCATTGCCCCGTGGCTTGACTATGTGGCCCCTACGTGGCACTTCCATGTCAGTAAAGTTTTGTTTCATAGGTGCGTTTGGAACCTAATTGGGCCTTAATTATGCCAGCTAGGGGGATAAAAATGTTTGTCATGGGCTTATTATTCCCGAGTTGTCTCGACCGATATGTCAATTATGCCTTCTATGAGAGATAAAAATGTCTGGTTCGGGCTAATTATGCATGTGTTGTCTCGATCAAGATGTAAATTATGCCTACTATGGGGGATAAAAATGTCTAGCGTGGGCTAATTATGCCTGCTCTACCTCAAAAAGTCAATTAAATGTGAATGGAAAAGATATATGATTGGTAAGTACAAGGATTAATGGATGAACATAGTACATATTAGAATTTTTCATGATGTGGGAACGCTGGACAGTACTTGACCCAGATCAGTTATGTTTCCATATAGCCTATGAGCAAATTTCAAGTCATATTTTGGTTAATGTAACCTATGAAGTCATATGATGGTTGGTCTTGATAGGTACTTCCATGTCTTAGAGTTACCCTTTGTATAATGAAGGGACATTAATCCATGGCATAATAAGTATCCTATTGAGTGGTTAAATCTGTGTAATCTGAGTTCCCGTGGGTTTCTGAGGATGTTGAATCCATTTATGCATTTAGAAATTTAAGTTAAACAACATAAAATTGTAATTTTGCCTAGATTTAGATCACCAAAATCATGTTAAAAATGTCAATTAAATGTAGAACATTTAGACTACACCACCATGGGGGAAACTTGGGAAGGATTCAGGTGGTCAGCTCATAGGTCAGAGTACTGCACCCATATGCGGATGGTGCCACCAGTCAAGAAGAAGCAATTAGCATCAACGTCGATAGTCCAAGAGGTCACAATATAGATAAAGGGGGAGTATCCAGTAGCAGTGGGAGGACCAAAGAAAATGGAGCACATATTAATGGGAGGAATCGATGATACCAATAGTTTCAAGGGAATGTGACAGTACAAGTATACAAAATACAATTTTTTTCGCGAGAAATAATATGTCGAGGTTGGTCGGGCCAAATGGGAGTTGAAGGTGTTTGACCCAGTTATAGGATATTGCAGCATTTTCTTAGGAATAATATCATAACAATTGGTAAACATATACCTTTTTGGTATCAATATTGTCCATCCCCACCATAGTCTTATTCCTCGATCTCATCCCCAATAATTCCCATGCTCTCTTCCCACCTAGTGGTGCACCCTCCATATCCATATTGCATTGTACATATTCCATTAGACCATTCAGGGCACTACCAATTTTGGAACCCATTGGCACTATAAGTTGCTTCAGTACCTACCCATAATGTGAAGTTGGTGATTGGATAAAACACTCTTTTAAGTATCGATTGCAATGGACAACTAGCTACAACAAGGCAGAGTGTGCATCAAGTACTAAGCATCACCTCAAAGTTGTAACATCTTTCTCAAGGACCTGTGAATACATGTAAAGTTAGTTATGATCCACTTATGTAAGTGACCTATGGATCATGGTGGTCCCCATGGGGAACATAATATATAAGGTTGTAACTACTGGTTGGAGGACCTGTGAATACATGTAAAGCTAGTTATGATCCACTTAAGTAAGAGACCTATGGGTCACGGTGGTCCCCATGGGGAACATAATATATAAGGTTGTATGTAGAGAGATAGAAAAGGAGAGGCATGTTAGATATTCCCCAGGAGGAATCTTTGTAGAGGATAAATTTGTAGAATTTGTATTACAGTTTGCCCAATTTTGTAATGGAGATTGTATCTGTGATGTTTGTCATGTAAATATCCTTCTATATTTATGAGGAATTAATGGAAGATAAGCAATGTTTTTTACTCATACTTGTCTTATATGTGATGATTTTTTTAATATTTAGTGATTATGTACAATATTTAAGTGATATGTAATTCATCTCTTTAATAATGTATGAATCTACCTACAAGAAATATTTATATTTTAGGTTTTTTTTATGAGACAAAAATCATTGTATTGATATTTCTTGTGGAAATGACATACACATTGACGAGATCCCTTCTACTTTTAATGTTAGAATCCATTTCCTTTATATACTACCTCTATCATATAAGACTATAGCCTATGCTTATGAATTTGACTCATACAATCATCCTATATAGGTCACTCTTTAAAAAAATAGTTCCACAGCTTCGTTTTGATGATGAGAAAAAACCATGAGACAAACTCTCTCTAACTTTACATAAACAAAAATTAAAACAAGACCAAAAATCCATTCATCAAAAAATATGTAAGAGTGTCAAATATGTAGGAGTATAGTCCTTAATCTCATGAACAAGAAAAAACACTTCCTCCAAAATGAGTGCTTCCTTTGATAATTGATCATCTTTGTGGTTGAATTCTCTATAGACATGAGCAAAGGAGACCTCTTCAAAAACTATTTTCTTTTTCATAATCCTATTGAAAATAGGCCCCAACTCCAAGTTAGAAATGTTACTTTTTCCATTTTCCCATTCCATCATAAGTTTGGAGTCATGAAAGACTTGTAGCCTCTTAACCTGTTTGTTCATTGCAACCTTAACTAGGATCCAGATGGCATAGATTTTTGCTCTATTGTTTGTGCCCAAACCTGCCCAGTGTTGTATTATACCTTTGATTTAATTTGTGCAAAATTTTGGGGATGTTGTTTATCATAGTAGACCTGGTCATTTTGTTTATTTTGTAATTGCAAATTTAAAAAGGGAGGTTGTGCAAAATAGGCAAAGTTTTCCTTGTAATTTGCAAGGTATAAATTGTACTAAGTGACTAAATGAAAATGCATGCCCAAGCTTCCCTCTAGCTCCAAAATTTGTTTTATAAGTTTTAAGATGGAGTTAAATAAATGGTAAATTTACCTACGCATATAAATTTCACTTGAAGAACAAGAGAAGTTTCTTTCGTGCACCTAGAATTGGGATTTCATGTAAATTTGAAGGGAAAACTGCCTCATCCTCAAATGCACACCCTAGTCTCCAATTCGAGCCAACTTTTGTGGTTCATCTTGCATAAGTTGTAGTTTTTTATTTCACACCTATATATAAACCTATATTGGCATTTTGAGACATAAACCTACTTGGTGTGCATAAAGGATAAAATTGCATTGTAAAACCAAAGTGTCGAATTGTTAAAGTTGGCTATATTAAACTATCTGCCCAAAGTTGGATAAGGATCAATAATTTAGGATTTAATTTGTAAATTGACCATTCCAATATGTATAACCTATTTGTACAATTAGTAGTGCATTTACACTCCAAAAAGGATGATTATATGCACAAAGATTCATGGCATTTTGATGAATCAGAGGATGGTGGGTTAGGAGATAAACCAAGGTCATTTTTGCATTAAGAGTCATCAAAGATTGTTCTGTGAAAAAATGGGCAAGAGATGCATAGTAAAACCCTGGAAATGGAAAAATTGTTTGTAAAAAGTAACCCAATGTTGTATTATACCTTATATTTGAATTGTGCAAGTTGTTGGGGATGTAGTTTATCATAGTAGATATGTTCATGTTGTTTATATTGCAATTGCAAGTTTAAAAAGGGTGGTTGTGCAAAAGAGGAAAAGTTTGCGTTGTAATTTGCAAGGTATAAATTGTACTAAGTCACTAAATGAAAATGCATGCCCAAGCTTCCATGTAGCTCCAAAAGTTGTTTTATAGTTTTAAAAAATGGAGTTACATAAATGGTAAGTTTACCTATGCATCTAAAGTTCAATTGAAGAATGAGAGAGGTTTATTTCATGCACCAAGAATTGGGATTTCATGTAAATTTGAAGGGAACACTACCTCGGCCTCAAATGCATTCCCTAGTCTCCAAATTGAGCCAGATTTGGTGGTTCATCTTGCATAAGTTGTAGTTTATGATTTCACACTTGTATATAAATTTATATTGGCATTTTGAGACATAAACATACCTAGTGTGCATAAAGGATAAAATTTGCATTGTAAAACCAAAGTGCCAAATCGTTAAAGTTGGATATATTAAACTGCACGCACAAAGTTGGCTAAGGATCAATAATTTAGGATTTAATTTGTAAATTGATCATTCTAAAATGTATAACTTGTTTGTGCAGTTAGTAGTTCATTTACACTCCAAAAAGGATGATTTCTATGCACAAAGATTCATGGAATTTTGATGAATCAAGGGATGGTGGGTTAGGAGATAAACTAAGTTCATTTTTGCACTAAGAGTCATAAAATACTCTTCTATGCAAAAATAGGCAAGATATGCATAGTAAAACCCTGGAAATGCAAAAACTATTTGTAAAACATAACTCAGTGTTGTATTATACCTTATATTTGAGTTGTGCAAGTTGCTAGGGATGTGGTTTATCATAGTATACCTTATCATGTTGTTTAATTTGCAATTGCAAGTTAAAAAGGGTGGTTGTGCAAAAGAGGTAAAATTTTCCTTGTAATTTGCAAGGTATAAATTTTACTAAGTCACTAATTGAAAATGCACGCCCAAGCTTCCCCATAGCTCCAAAAGTTGTTTTATAAGTTTTAATTTGATGGAGCTACATAAATGGTAAATTTACCTATGCATCTAAAGTTCAATTGAAAAACAAGAGAGGTTTCTTTCATGCACCTAGAATTGGGATTTCATGTAAATTTGAAGGGAAAATTGCCTCATCTTCAAATGCATGCCCTAGTCTCCAATTTGATCCAACTTTGGTGGTTCATCTTGCATAAGGTGTAGTTTGTTATTTCACACCTGTCTATAAACTTATATTGGAAATTTTGACACATAAACCTACCTGGTGTGCATAAACGATAAAAATTGCATTGTAAAACCGAAGTGCCAAATTGTTAAAGTTGGTTATATTAAATCTCGCACCCAAAGTTGTCTAAGGATCAATAATTTAGTATTTAATTTGTAAATTGATCATTCCAGTATGTATAACCTTTTTGTACAATTAGTAGTGCATTTACACTTCAAAAAGGATGATTTATATGCACAAAGATTCATGGTAGTTTGATGAATCAAAGGATGGTGGGTTAGGAGATAAACCAAGGTCAGTTTTGCAATAAGAGTCATCAAAGACTGTTATGTGCAAAAATAGGCAAGAGATGCATAGTAAAACCATGGAAATGCAAAAATTGTTTGTAAAAAGTAACCGAATGTTGTATTATACCTTATATTTGAGTTGTGCAAGTTGTCGGGGATGTGGTTTATCATTGTAGACTTGCTCATGTTATTGATTTTGCAATTGCAAGTTTAAAAAGGGTGGTTGTGCAAAAGAGGCAAAGTTTTCCTTGTAATTTGCAAGGTATAAATTGTAATAAGTCACTAAATGAAAATGTACACCCAAGCTTCCATGTAGCTCCAAAATTTGTTTTATAAGTTTTAAGATGGAGTTGCATAAATGGTAAATTTACCTATGCATCTAAAGTTCAATTGAAGAACAAGAGAGGTTGCTTTCATGGACCTAGAATTGGGATTCCATGTAAATTTGAAGGGAAAACTGCCTCAACCTCAAATGCACGCCCTAGTCTCCAATTTGAGCCAACTTTGGTGGTTCATTTTTCATAAGATATAGTTTGTGATTTCACACATGTTTATAAACTTATATTTTCATTTTGACACATAAACCTACCTGGTGTGCATAAAGGATAAAAATTGCATTATAAAAACAAAGTGCCAACTTGTTAAAGCTGTCTATATTAAATTGCACGCCCAAAGTTGGCTAACGATCAATAATTAAGGATTTAAGTTGTAAATGGTTCATTCCAATATGTATAACCTATTTATACAATTAGCAGTGCATTTACACTCCAAAAAGGATGATTTATATGCACAACGATTCATGTCATTTTGGTGAATCGGAGGATGGTGGGTTAGGAGATAAAATAAGGTCAATTTTGCATTAAGAGTCATTAAATATTATTCTAGGAAAAAATACGCAAGAGATGCATAGTAACAACCCAGAAATGAAACAATTGTTTGTAAAAAGTAACCCAATGTTGTATTATACCTTAGATTTGAGTTGTGCAAGTTGTTGGGGAAGCCTGGGTGTGCATTTTCATTTAATGACTTAGCAAAATTTATACCTTGCAAATTACAAGGAAAATTTTACAGCGAAGTTTATGGCGAGAAGGAGCACCTGGAAGTCCAGAAATACTTCATAGTTACGGATTAATGATTTGGAAGTCTATAGGCAGTAAGGCCAGGATTTGTCAGGTTAGCTCAGATATCCTTCATGCTCTGGTTTAGGGGGATGTTTTAGTTTCTTCTTTTATGTATGTGTTTTTTTTTTCTCAAACTGAACATGGAAGGTCTAGTCTGGTTTTCCTTGGTGGCAGACCAGGACCATCCCTCATTAGTATCGACTTGCGCAACTAGGGATCCCCTGGTCTAGTTTCCTTCTAGGCAGACCAGGATTCACACTTTTTGTATCATAATATTTTCAGTAATATGGATTCCTACACTCACTTACAAAAAAAATATAGTTGTTAGATCATAAGGGAGGATAAACCTTAGTCGTCCGATCATCACCGGGGAACCGGAAATCCGGGCTCTTTGGTTAGCATGGTCGTGTTAAATCCCAGTGTCGGTGGGGCGGGGATCCAACACAAGGTTCCACCCCCTTCTTTTTCTTGTAAAAAAGGGAGAGAGAGAGGATGATGTCATAATGACGCAGAGTGGCGGTTACAATGCCACAGCTAAATGACAAGTGTTGACATTGAATTTGTGGGTGGGTCAAGTGTGGGCCCTATCGGGCGTAAACCTTTGATTTGGAACCCCTAAATCCTAGCCTTCAGATATGAGGATAGAGGGTTATCAACCATTGGATGCAGAGAGGAGTAACCAAACCTTTGGGCCATCAGAGCTCCAAGAAACCGATAGTTTACCTTTTTTCCCCAATTTCTCGATGCCTGGTTGGGAAAGGTTCTGGGAAGGGATCTATTTTGTTTCCTTGTGTGTGTATGAGTGGAAAGAATTTAGGACATGTGTTGATGACATCAAGATGAAAAATTTGATCCAATAAGAAGTGGACATGTGTCAACACCTGAGTGGAGGAGCCTGTATTCCCTGTGATGACGTGTAGTGCCAATTTATTCCACAGGTTGTGTCATGGTTGGTCCACGTCTCACGATTGATAATGTGCCACATGTCTTGGATAGTTATAATTCCAGTGCAGAGTTATGTATGAGGTTGGAGGATGTGATGATATAAGTTTTCATGTGTCATGACACATCATCAGCCATGTGTTCATGCCACATCAACCTAATGATGACGTTATCCACCACATGACATGCATTGTCATTGTGTCATGTGGTGTGTCGTTTCATTGTGTCGCATGTCATGCCATGTCATTGTGCCATTTTTCTTTGGTGTCAACTAGACCACCAACCTTGATCCACCCTTGAGCACTGAGATAGATCATAGTCGTTGGATTTGGGGGGTCAAGAGATCTTGGCCATTGATCTCTTAGACAATCTCAGGAGAGAATCGTCGTCCTGGAGAACAAGACCATGGGATGAGTGAAGACATGTTGCAAGGATCTTGGCGAAGCTCAGGGTTCAAGTTCCTAGTGGGGTGAGGTGCCCAGTGGAGTGAGGTGTCCAGTGGGTTGAGGTTTCGATGGGGATGTGTTCCCGATTGGGGTATAGTTATAAGGACAAAACCACCGGATAATTGGCAACCGGGAAGGTATTAGGTAGTGTCAAGTGTGGAGGATCCACTAAATCCTAGTTCCCAATGAGGTATGGAACCACCTCCAAGGTCGTCGTTGGTTTTATAACATGTCTATCATTCATTGCCTAGGGTATGTTGCATTGGAGGGTTGACGTGTCCTGACACGTCAACCCTTTTCGATGGTACAAGTGATGTGGAGCCATGTGGGTTCCACATGGGCGCCATGTGGAAATGGCAAAAGAAGGCCTGAAAACTTCAAAAGGTCATAAATTTTTATTATGAACTTGATTTTAACCATGGTTACATTCATTGGAAATCCATTGAAGAGAAGAACCGGATTATGATATCATAATTGGATTTAGAGGGGTGAAGATAAGAATATAATTTAAAGAAATGAAAAGAGGAACTAGTACACCCCATCAACCTAAGAAAGGTTCGGGGGTCGGGTGTGTTACAAAATGGTATTAGAGAAGTGTTCAAACACTAGGCCTACATGGACCAGATAGAAACCATAAGGTTTGGTTATCATAGCCAAGATGGGCTTGTGGAAAAAACAATTTCTTCATTTAAATGATTAATTATTAGCTGCACAAACTTCTTAAAAGAAGGATTGTAGATTAAATGTTGTTTCCAAAATTCTTTACAACAAAAAAACATGGATTTTGCCTTAATAAATCCAACATAAAATTTAATCATGCTAAGGCATGGCAATAGAAAAAGAGTTATGCCATTGCCTTGTTGGAATTAGAAACACTCATACAAGAGTTTGAATAAGATTATAGGCATTGATGGTAAGATTTGAATGTGAATGGTAGAAAGAGCATAATATTATTACAGGGCTGCAGGAGTCCAGAGAAAGAATGAGCTATATTATTGTAATTATGTCTATGAGTATGGGTTAATAGAGCCTTGAAAGTTATATTTGTTGCTTAAATAAAATACTAAGCCCTATATGAATAATTCCTCCTACTGAGAGGACTAATGAGAAAAAATGTTAAGGTCAATTTATTTGACATATAATGAAAGAGATTTGTTGTTGAGTTTATATCTAATTGCCTAAATGGACAAAATGCAAGAGGTAGAAAGCTAGGATGCATATGCACTATAGGAACGAGTAAATTGCTTGGTGCACAAGGATATGTTGCAATGCATATAGTAATGATTTAATATGCAATTAACATTAACATATGGACCTAGAGTAGTTTGTTGTTGGTTGTGAAATATAACATTATGATGGATCATTTTGGTTATTGATTATCTAAAAACAATAGGAAATGTTAGTAGCATGAATGAAAATGTTGATGATGTTATCACTTATAGACTTATGAAGAAAAGGAAAAGGATCAATAAGGTCTTGATCCAAAGTCCGGTAAAGGGAGTGCTTGGGAATTCCAAGGAGACCGCTAGATCAGATAACATCCAAAGAGGGATGATAGCCATATAGGTATGGCTTAGTATGCTCAAGTAACAATGAGAGGGAATTTGGTAAGGCTTCCCTTGGTAAAGTTTTGTTGACCAATAATGATTTGAGGTATGAAGAGAGATAGGAATTGGTATTTCTCTCACTAGGCAATGTTGTAATTACCTTTTTGTATTTTCTAATTTACGGAATGCTTTTGTAGCAAGTGTGCAAGAGTGATCTCCTGTTGGTTGTTTCCAAATAAAGAGGGAAACATAATTATGAATATGTTAGTGATACTTGTCATAGGAATGGTTGTAAGTTCTCATCAGAAAAGGCTAATATTACTTAAAATTAAATATGTATGAGAAGCATGCAAGTGGTGTACCTGCTTACTGGTATTTGTGTGTGAATTTATTCGTAAATGCATGATAAGATTACTTGAATAAGTGGACTATGAAGCAAGAATAGAAGTGGACTACAAATCAAGAATAGTCCTTTCCATGTGTTTGGGTATCACTGTTGATTATTTAGCTGACCTTGTCTGGAAGGGTTTGATTGTTTTGTTTGAGTACTAGATTGAAGGGGTTCTATACCATTCCTCGGAGAGAGCTGGTGTAAAATGATGAAAGAGAAAATGAGAAAGAATTCTTTATTGTTATGATTAGAAGGAAATGTGATTGTGCCTTTAATTTTTTCATGAGAATGACTAAGATAAATCATGAGTTAAATTACTTTAAATAGATGTAGATGGGCATATTATGAACTTAGTGTGCTAACAATAGGCACATACATATTATGCTAATGCATAGGGTTGAAGTGCCTTAAGGAACATTGTAAATGAAAGTTGATAGAATAAATGTACATGTTTGCATGTGTAGTTTGATTGTGTAATTTGAATGCACAATAAGAATGTCTGCTTATATTCCTTAGGAAGAATTGGGTAAATCACTGAAATGATGGAGTTGATGCTAACTCGTGGGTTGAGATAATTTCAAGTGATGATGGATATGCAACAAGAGAGTTTCATGTTGAAGAATCCCCATGTGGGTGGAGTGTTGAAGGGATCTGTCAGGGGAACAAAGCCTTACAACTATTGATTGTTGGAATTTAGAAAGTGGGTTGTAAAAGCCTAATTGTATAAGAATCATGGATTACATTTTAAAAGATAATGCATGTGTGGAAGACTTTCATATGATAGAACCTTGACAATCATGATTATATTTTATCAATGTGTAGAATGCACTTGTTTATGACTAAATTATAAGCTAACTTTGATAAGGCATGATGTTGTTGTGTTCAAGGAAAGAGGAATATTGAATGAGGAAAATTCAAGACATAATTGACTAAGACTGCTCAAGAAATGGAGTAGGTGGGCTTAGGAATAGGGTAGCATGAAGAAATAATGTGGAGAAAGGGGGGAACCCTTCTCACTCTAAACTTTGATTTGTTTAGTAGAGTTGTATGCTTTAAAAAGAATAGTTGTGAAAGCAAAGGAATTAGTGAATATGTTTGAATGAATAACCTAGTTAAAGCCATAGTATGAAAATGGTAGATAGGTCATGGAAATAGCTCAGCCATGCTGAGAATTCCAAAATTGAGCAAGAGGAGATGAAAAGGGGAGAATCACATGACTCCTTTCTTATTGTTTATTGTGTTTCTCTAGGATGAGGAACTTAGGTGATGTTATGTGTAAATGTTTTAGGCATAAAAATGTTGATGCTTGTATAACAACAAAACAATTGAAATATGTTTATGTTTGCACCTAATGAACACATTGGGTAATAATGTGGTAGAGTGCAATTGTATATGCTAGGGCATACCTGAGAAATGTTTGTTGATTTTTTTTTTTTAAAGTTCCATGACACTTATATTTTGATTTAACATGACAGTTGATATAATTGTGAATGTGATGATGCCTGCTAGTTGTAGGAAGAAGATTGGAGTTGTTGAGGGGACAATTGCCAATGGAAGACAACCTCATGCAGAGGGAAATAATAAGAGGTTGTTGATAGAAAATATTTATGAAAGGACCCTATAAGTCCCCATGAAGCACCATTGATGAGGTAATGTCGGAACGGTTGTTGGCAGCCAGACAAGTATAAAAAGAAGAAAAAAATCATGCCAATGTAGCATATGGTTTGAAGGGAATGGGTAAGGATCCCTTTTGAATTCTTTTATATCTTGGTGATATATATTTATGATTATGGTTGTGTATAAATTTCATTGACACCCAAGAAGGGTGTGATTTAGGAAAAAAGAACATGAATGATAGAGGGAAGAAACTTTGGCAGTCAAGGATGGTTAATCCTTGCATGAAATTCATGAACAAATGTGTCATGAATGCATTGATTAATCACAAATGATTATGAATAGAAGTGTGCATAAGCAACACAATGGTTAAAATGCATTAAGGAGATGCATGTTGCATGTAAGAAGGAAGGTATTGGATTGCACATTATGGAATGAAGACCTTCCAATATTCCAATATAGTTGTGAAAATGGTAAAGAGAGGAATTGGGTGGCCATGAATATTGGCACCCTAGTTACTAACAAAAAAAGAATGCATGGATGCATTATGTGAAATTTTAATTTCATGTTATATTATGTTGAATTGGGGTCATGATCAACTCAGGGTAGGAAACTTATTTCTGTTGTAATAATGAATGTTGATAAAGAATCCATGTGGTCAGAGGTTGGTTGAGTTCCAACTCACCATGGTGAAGTGCCTAACATAAAATGTGGTAATCAGAAATCAATGCAAGGGTGCATTGTGTGTAAATGAGGCCATGGACATTGGCACATTGGTTGAATTCTTATGAAGATTGAATGCATTATAGAAAACTTGGTATGCTAAGAAAATGCATATATGTAAGGAATAATAATGTCCTTTTGTTTCATATGATTAAAGAACAAAAGTGATGCAATTGTTAGTATGCATGATTTTAAGAATTGTTTGTGAGTCGTTGTATATGTGCAATGAAAATCTAATGTGCATGAGAAACTAACAATTTGTTTGGTTGTGTGAAGATTGAAATTGCAGAAAGAATAGTCTTGGATATGGCAGAAATATAAGTCCATAAGGAAGATCAATACGTGTTGATTGCAAAAGAGCCAAACTGCTATGAGAAGGAAGTCTCGTATCTGTGGGATCTG
The DNA here is from genome assembly GCA_009831015.1 of Picea engelmannii. Classification (NCBI taxonomy): domain Eukaryota; kingdom Viridiplantae; phylum Streptophyta; class Pinopsida; order Pinales; family Pinaceae; genus Picea; species Picea engelmannii. The sequence goes on from ML818793.1 coordinate 91,913, forward strand.
AGTTCCCCTATAGAAAAAACCTAACAAATTTGATAAGTGGAAATTTAAATTTGTGGAGAGAAAATTTGAAAGAATTATGATTGAAATTATTATAAAATTATCTCATGATTACTATATGTGTGAATGATACATGTGAGATGATAGATCTATCCGTAGGGATAGATGAATAGATGTCGAGCTAGAAAAGCATGGAAAAGGCCATTGTTGTGACATGAAGACCTTATATGCTATGATTTCCTTGATATGGTTGTGTTGTGTTAGATTGGGCCTAAGGGATGCCTCGACTATAAGACTCGGTGAAGTCTCTGATCTCTTCCTATGCGAGAAATCCTTGGCAGAAAAGATGGATTGCTCGAGGGACTATGCAACAAAGAAGGGGATGCATGAGCCTGGAAGGTGAGTGACCACAAGGAAGAGGAGACTTGGATAACTCTTGTTATATGTTTATTGGGATCATGAGCACAATGGGTATGTCAAGGAAAAAAATGAGTTGAGTAAATGTGGCATCCATATGGATGCAGATACATGAATTGCACATATAAGTATTGTGTTGATATGTATATTTCCCCTTGAATTATGAAAAACAATGAAATAGGTATGCATGTTGTTTGATTATTGTTGTAGGCATGTTGTTGAAATGCTAGAGGTCTATAATAATAAAAAATTGTGAAGAATAGGATGCTTGTTGAAGTAGTTGAATGATGAAAACATGACAAAGAAATGATGAGGTGCAGAAGAACACTAAGGATAGTGTTCCTATTAAGGGGGAGGGGAATGTAACACCCCTTTTTTAACCCCCTGAATTAATTGTAATTAATTATGATTAGTAATGGTTATCTCAGCATGGAGATAAGTTTTCCATGCTATGGCTTGTAAACGAGGTAAATGTATTATTGTGTAATATAGAATCCAAAAAACTCACTGAATGGTGAAGCCTTAAGTATTGGCCATGATACCACTAGAGGAAAGAGAGAGGGGTTCATTATGTCAAGAGATCCCAAATGATAGCAGGCCAAACCTTGGACCTACCCATACCCGAGGATATCTCTAAATCTCTAGTGTGTTCCTTATTATGTAACACACTCTTCCAGGTTCATATATCCCTTACTAAATTTTAGAACCCATGTTTTTTTTTATCTCAACTCTAACCTTAGTCTTCTAGTCAAGGTTGTTTCTACCATCAAATCTATTGCTCTTAGTTCCAAACTATAGGCATTCTCATATGCGATTTCAATAGTGACCATAGGTTATAGGTATCTAGGCTTATCTTCATTTTAAAAAAAAGAAATGTTTACCATTCATCGATCCACTACCATAGGACCCAAGCCTATGACCAGGCTCTATCTCAACATTAAAAAGTGTTTAATCCCACATCTCCTTAGCCCGCCATTGTTTACTCCACATGACCAATGCATGTGCACCAAGGCCTATCGTACTCATTCAAATTTGCTAAGCTCTACACCTATGCCCTAACTCTGCACCACAACCACCACGTCAATCCTTTGACCATACACATCGATTTTGCTCCTTATTATTGCCCTTTTTCAACCGTTTGATCATCCCTTATACACACAACTATCGTCCATTTGATTTATACTATCTCTGTGAAAAACCTCTCTGTTTCTCTGTCTCTTGAACAATGAAAACATAAGATTTCTTCAACTCCTCTGCGCAGATATCCTAAAATTGACAGTTATCTCGACCCTCTAATTTTGTTAGCTCTGCTATACGCCTGTATGTCAATGAATGCACTTTGTCAACTTTGCAATTTACAAGAAAACTGCAACTCTTGGCATCCTTGCAAGTTCGATTATGAAATGAAATTCAAGCCGTTGATTTCTGACTTCGCCCTCCAGCAAGACCTCAACCACTCAATCTTTCGACATTGTAACATGACTGTATATCAACTATTTCACACTGTTTAACCCTGAATTTGACAATGGTACTCGAGTTATAATACAATTATAATTCTGCTCTTCGATTCCAAGAATCTAATGAAAATACAAGGTCATATCAGATGAAATCAAAGGTTCTGTGGTACATTACCTCATTCCTCTACTATTCAGTATGAAATACTAAACCCTCGCACAGTCATCACAATAAATTTTTGCTCGATTAAACCAGAGCCCTGACTCTACTATGTAATAGTCAATAATATGTAAATGAACGACACAATCTCAATCTCAGTGAAAGAATCATATCACCATAGATACCGTCTCAGTTACTTACAGGAAAAACACCGCTAAATACAAAAAGCACTATCTATTTATTGCAAATTTCTCTGTAGGAAACCCTTGAGCTTCCAACACGGTTTTCAATTTTTTTTTTCATATGCTTCCAATGACTAAATCATCTGGTTTCCAAACCTTGTATTGAAACTCTCCATTTCCTTTACTTCCATCACATTTCAGTTCTAGTCTCAACTTACCAGGCTTCCACACTCTATGTTGAAATTTGGTATTGCATTTACCCAACACTTCTTTTTCAGCTGATGAATTAAAACAATTCACCTCTTCCTTCTTCATGTTACACATTCTCTTGGAATGCCTTGGCATAACTATCCAAAACTCATCAAGTTTCTTATCCCACTTCACACTTTCACTTTTAAGCTGATGACTACTTGTCTCTACCATTCCTTCATCCTTAATGTCCCTAAGGACATCTCCTTATGTAACATTTACTTGTTGTCCCTGAACTTCAAATTCACTCCCATACTTAAGTTCCTCCAGCAAATATTTCAACAATTTGACTTCCCTATGATAACTTCCACATTCTATTTCATCATGCCAATTATAGCATTATGTTTTCATCCTATTTCCCCCTTCTATCTCACTCAACATTTCAGACTTCAACTTACATTCCATAATTTCAATTTTCTTGTTGCCTTCCAAGACAATTTCATGTTCATCATACTGTAAACATAACATAAGTTCTTCTTTATGAGATATCAAAGCCTCATATATTTCCATTTCAACTTGATCTTCATAACCATTTTTCTGTTTTTCAGTCTCTTCAAATTTCCACGAATCTACACACTGATTTGTATCACAATTACATAAATCCCGAGACACAAATCCTTCACTGTGTTTTCTCAAGAATTTAGATTTCTTGACTGCTTCCTTTCCAGATTTGTCATTGATGATAATCTCCTCATCTTTACTTAGTTCCAATTTCACAAACTGAATGTTCAGTTTATGTTTTGCTAGTCTATCCTCCAAGAGACTCGGCTCATACCACAAATCTTCCAACTCATTTGGAATTTCTTCCAAAATTTCTACACTTTCTTCCTCTACATTAATTGTCAACCAACCTTCTTTACCTTGGTTGTCTTCAAGGCCTAACATCCTTCAGAAATTGATGATCACCAACAAAGTCTTCAGCAACAACATTTAGCAGTTTCTCTTCCCTCTTCATCATAAGGTTATATGAACCTTCTTCTATCTCTAGAAAAACCTGAGTTTTTCCTTTCTCTTCTTTTGTGACAACACTAGAGAATTGTCCTGCTTCAATAAACCCTACATTCACATACAATACATTAGTTTTAAAATCATGAGATCCTAAGATCTCTTTGGATGGTCTCACCATCAATTCTTTTAGCTGATTTCTATTGTCATAACACTTCATCATGGTAATCTTGGATTGTATACCCTCTTCATCAGTTTTCCAAAGGAAAATTTATGATTCACGTTCACATGAATATATTCCTTTCTACCTCATCATTCCTTGCTCAAGCTCCGCTTTCTTGAGCTCTCTATCCTTTTTCAAGACTAATGACTTTAGTCTCATCCTCCGCTGCAATGCAAACCATTGCACTCTCTTTCTCTTCTTCACCCATCCATAATATTCATCTTCATTATCTTCTTGAATCAGTTTCTCTAGTTTACTGAGTCTTTCTCTGATCACAACAAGCTCTTTATCATTCCCCTTCTGACTTATATTCTGAATGTCCTTCAGCTGAACATCCTTCTTCACTTGACTATAGTCTTTCTCTATGTTCCTCATATGTACATGAGTAATCATCTCCTTTCTTGGCTTTATGACAGTATCAAGAGACTATCGTCCTTTCCTCATATCTGAGCAATCTTCATAGCCATAGACAACCATCTTCTCATTTACTTGTGTAACAGTTCTAAGTGATTGTCTAGCATAATTCGAGCCTGTAAAACCTGCAGACACACACCATTTGTTAGTTTCAAAATCGTAAGTCTTTGAGGCCTCTTTTGTGGTCTTAAACGTCAGCACTTCCAACTAGTTTTCATCCTTCCAAGGATCCATGAAACCATCATCTAATCTCATGTCTTCATCTTCATCACTACTCTCACCAAGAACAGATCCTTGTTCAGGTTCACATAAATAAACCTCTTCCTCAACACACATTCTTTGTTGCAATTAAGATCCTTTGAGTTCTTCTTCCAACTGAACTCTTGTATCATACTTCAGTCTCCTTTGTAACTGAATCCACTTGATTCTTTTCCTCTAAAGAACCCAACCATACCTGTGGTGCTCCATATTTCTCTGTACAAACTTTCTCATTACTTCCAACTGCACTTTTATTTCAGCCAACTCCCTATCAATCTTTTCCTGACTTGATCTTCTATGGCCCTTTTTCTGAACCTTCACTATGATTATCAACAGCCACAATATTCTCTCTCTCATGAACTCCTCTTTGTTCATCATGGACTACAACTAATCCATCACTACAAGCTAACTTCAACAACTTGTTTGTAAATACCACCCCAAGTCTTCTCATGCTTGGTCCTCAACTGGCATCTATGTTGGTTTCTCTCTTATGATTGTGACTCCTCCTTGAATCTCTAAGATAACCATCAATGTTCATCTCTTCTTTCCTCTGTGGACTCATCTTGTTCCACCTTGTGAGCTACAAACCGCCTCATCTATCTTTGAGACAAGCACAACACTTGTTCTCAGTCCCAAGTCATCTCTTGGTAACTCTGCTTCCTCTTGGCTCTTCACACAAAACCTTCCCTTGATCACTGCTGCTCTTTAGCTTTTAAGGCTGATAGTTTTCTACTTTACAACTACTCACCTTCCTTGGAGAACTATAGTTAGTCTCCCTTCCCCAACAATAACATGTGCTACCTTGGTTCATTCACAATCTTCTCTTTCTTTCACCTACAAAAAAGTTTTCTCTTCTTATGAAAGCTAATGAATATTGAAATCCTTGACTAGTCTTACTTCTTACCAGTATCTGCTTCATCCAAAACACTGCTACAACTTCACCAATCCCGCTAGCTGAAATTCCTGAGTCTTTTCCCCTTCTTTAAGATCTTTTCTTTCTCTTCTCCTTCACATCCTCCAAGCTATGATTCACTATCATATTTTTCCCTTCAGCTATTTCCTGCCAAGAACACATCCATATTATCTTATACAATCAAATGAAAAGACATAATCTCTTACCAAACTTCCTCATCTTTCCTGGATGAAACCCTTCTTGTTGTCTGCAATTTCTTCTCTGTTATGAACTCTTCACAAGCCACTATTTACAAATAATATTTTCAGAGTTCTCCTTTGTTCTTCCTAAAGGACCTTTACTGCTCTGATACCAAAATTTGATAGCAGGCCAAACCTTCGGCCTACCCATACCCAAGGATATCTCTAAATCTCTAGTGTGCTCCTTACTATGTAACACACTCTTCCAGGTTCATATATCCCTTACTAACTTTTAGAACCCATGTTTTTTTTTATCTCAACTCTAACCTTAGTCTTCTAGTCAAGGTTGTTTCTACCATCAAATCTATTGCTCTTAGTTCCAAACTATATGCATTCTCATATGCGATTTCAATAGTGACCATAGGTTATAGGTATATGGGATTATCTTCATTTAAAAAAAAAGAAATTTTTACCATTCATCGATGTCTCAACATTAAAAAGTGTTTAATCCCACATCTCCTCAACACTCCCTTGTTTACTCCACATGACCGACGCATGTGCACCAAGGCCTATCGTACTCGTTCAAATGTGCTAAGCTCTACGCCTATGCTTTGACTGTGCACCACGACCACCACATCAATCCTTTGACCATCCACATCAATTCTACTCCTTATTATTTCCCTTTTTCAACCGTTCGATCGCCCCCTATACACACAGCTACCGTCCATTTGATTTATACTATCTCTGTGCAAAACCTCTTTGTTTCTCTGTCTCTTGAACAGTGAAAACACAAGATTTCTTCAACTCCTCTACGCAGATATCCTAAAATCGACAGTTATCTCGACCCTCTAATTTTGTTGGCTCTACAATACGCCTTTATGTCGATGAATGCACTTTGTCAACTCTCCAATTTACAAGAAAACTCCAACGCTTAGCATCCTTGCAAGTTCGATTACGAAATGCAATTCAAGTTGTTGATTTCTAACTTCACCCTCTAGCAAAACCTCAACCACTCAATCTATCGACATTGTAACATGACTGTATATCGACAATTTCACCCTATTTAACCCTAAATTTGACAATGATACTCGGGTTATAATATAATTATATTTCTACTATTTGATTCCAAGCATCTAAATGAAAATACGAGGTCGTATCAGATGAACTCAAAGGTTCTCTGGTACATTACCTCATTCCTCTACTATTCTGTATGAAATACTAAACCCTCGCACAACCATCACAATAACTTCTAGCTCGATTAAACCAGAGCCCTGACTCTACTATGCAATAGTTAATAATTTGTAAATGAACGACACAATCTCAATCTCAGTGAAAGAATCATATCACCATAGATATTGTCTTAGTTACTTACAGGAAAACACTGATAAATACAAAAAGCATTATCTATTTATTGCAAATTTCTTTGTAGGAAACCCTCGATCTTCCAACACAGTTTTCATTTTTTTTTTCATCTGTAGTACAGAGCGCCCCACGCACCTCTCTGTCTCTCTCCCACTGACTTCCCTCGAAATTACTATTCACTGCTAGCCCTAACAACTAACAACCCTCCTGCATAAACGAAGGAATCTACTAAATTTAGAAAACTAACGACTAAAATGATGCAACCAACTAACCTAGGTGGCTCAGTCTCCTAGCAGGGAGCTTTAAACTGCCATATATTCCTACTTTAACTCAAAAATTGACAAACAAGCAAAACTGACAATAATTAGCCAATAACACTTTAAAATAAAGTTCCCAAATTCTTTGGATTGCTAGTCCTCTTCCAAAGCCACAACATGTGACCAACCTATCACATTGTTGGCCTTGCCTTTGATGCTCCTGCATCACCAAACCACCTTCTTAAATTAATTTTGAGGAAATAACACATATTTCCCTCTAGTTTAAAGTTGAAGCAAAACATTTATGAATGATGGTTGGGTAGTTGAAAAGGACCTCCCATGTAAATGCATGGGAGGAATGGAGTGGTACATCCATGGAAAAACATGAGCAACCCAGCTGCATGGAAATGACTCAATAAAATTTGAGATGAAGAGGATGGACAGATGAGGGATGAGATAGAGAAGAATGGAAGAGTTAGACAAGACGAGGAGAGAAGGAAAAGAGCGATGGAAGAATCCACGAATGGAGTAGACAAACATGAGTTCAGAGAAAATTGTGTGCTTGGCTGGTCTAAGAGACCCAGAAAACTAACACGAGTTGAGAGGGTCACAAGCTTGGTGCTAGGAGGGTACCTGAGAAACCTCGTGGAGGCCTTGGGCATGGTGGGAGTAAGGATTTCACAACCAATATTTGTGTGAAGGAGAACAACCTTCACTATTCTAATTTCCCTGAGAGCCCGAGAAAATTCCCTGGTTGTATCATTGCTTGGCACGAGGGTGGCCATATTGCAGAAATCCAATGCATCTGAGCCTATGGTTGGGTGGAAAGGCCTTCACCCTCAATCAATTGGCTAGATAAATCTATCATTGAATAGATACGTATTCTTTACATGTCCATTGAATGTTTATCAATGGTTGTAATCTAACTTCTATTCTCAATAATAGTCTATATGTGATAAATGAATGTCAATTCTAAGTTGAATGAATGATACAATCTCCTTGTAAAAATGGGTCATGAATTAAATGTAATACTTGAGTAAGGGAGGCTAGTACAGGTCGATAGCCATTTGTTTTCCTTGTCCATTGAAATGGAAGGGTTGTAGGATATAAAACCTTCATTTGGGGTCCTTGTTAGAGTGTTTTCTTGCTTAAGAAAAGGAGTTAAAAATATGTGGGAGTAAAGTTGAAAACCCATACAAGAAGACCCAATGAAAGTCTACAGCCCTTAACCTATCCAAATTCTTGTTTAAACTGGAGCGAATGATAGTCATCGGATCGGAGGGGAGGATAAACCTCAGTCGTCTTATCATCACCAAGGAACCAAAGGCCCGAGCCTTTTGATTAACATGTTTGTGTTAAATCCCAGTGTCGATCGGGCGAGGTTCCAACACAAGGTTCCACCCCCCTTTTTCGCTTGAAAACAAGGGAGAGAGAGAGGATGATGTCATAATGACATAGAATGTCAGGGTGGAAACCAGAACACCATGGTGAAATGACAAGTTTCAACATCATATTTGTGGGCAAGTCGAGTGTGAGCCCTGTTGGGCGTAAACCTTTGATTTGGCACCCTTAAATCCTAGTCATCGAATATGAGGATAGAGGGTTCTCAGTCATTGGATGCAGAGAGGAGTAACCAAACCTTCGGGCCACCAAAGCTCCTAGGAAATGATCCTTTACCTTTCCTCCTCAGTTTCCTAGTGCCCAATTGGGAAAGATTTCCAAAAGGGAAACATTTTGTTACCTTGCATGCATATGAGTGGAAATAAGTTAGGACATGTGTCAATGATGTAGCTGAGCCAATAGAAAGTGGAAAAGTGTCAACACCTGAGTGGAGGAGCCCTTATGTCTTGTGATGACATGTAGTGCCACATCAATCCTTGGGTTTTTCCATGGTTGATCCATGTGTCATGACTGATAATGTGCCACGTATCTTGGATAGTTAGAGTTCTAGTGCAGAGTTCCATTTGAGGCCGGAGGACATGATGATGTCAGTTTGCATGTGTCATGAAATTTCATTAGCAATGTGTTTGTGCCACGTCAGCCTAGTGATGACATTAGCCGTTATATGTCATGCCATGTTATTGTGCCACATGTCATGCCATCTCATTGTGCCACATGTCTTTGGTGTCAGTTGGACCACTGGAATTGATGCACCCTTGAGCCTTGGGATAGATCACAGTCATCAAATCTGGGGGGCTAAGAGATGTTGGTCATTGATCTCTTAGACAAGCTTAGGAGAGAGTCACCAACTCGAAGAACCGAACCACCAGACGAGTGAAGACCTATTGCAAGGATCTTGGCGAAGCCCAGGGTTTTCGTGCCTGGTGGGGTGAGGTTCCCGGTGGAGTGAGGTGTCTAGTGGGTTGAGGTGTTGGTGGGGGTGTGTTCCCAGCTAAGGTATGGTTCTGAGGACTAGACCACTGACAATCGGGAAGGTCTTAGGTAGTGTCAAGTGTAAGGGATCCACTAGATCCCATTGCCTAGTGAGGTATGGAACTGCCTCTAAGGCCATCGTCGGTTGTGTAACGTGCCCACCATTCATTGGCCAGGGTGTGCCAAGTTGGAGGGTTGACATGTCTTGACACGTCAATCCACATCGATGGTATGAGTGACATGGATCCATATGGGCACCACGTGGAAATGGTGGGAGAAGGATTGAAAACTTAAAATGGTTGTAACTTTTAATTATGAACTTAGTTTTAAGCATGGTTACAGTCGTTGGAAATCCCTTGAAGAGAAGAACTAGATTATGAGATCAAAATTGGATTTAGAGGGGTGAATATAGGAAGATAATTTAGGGAAAGGAAAAGAGGATTCGATACACCTCACCAACCTAAGAAAGGTTAGGGGTTCGGGTGTGTTACATAGACTTTCATTCTTATGAGAAGCTTATGGGTTTTAGGCTATTGCTATGTTTCCTTACACTCAAAAAAGACGAGTTCTTAATCAAATAAAAGTAATTTAAGGTCTTACTTCAAGATCAAAAGGATAATCTTAGCTCCTCTCTATATTTGTAAGATAGATAGTACCATCCCATCTTGGTTATCACTAAAATTACCAACAAAATTATCATGCACTTTCAAATAGCATCTTACCTTACCTCCATACACGAAGCCCTAACTTTATAAATGAAGTGAGATCAATTTTTACTTGCTTTAACTATATGATTTTATAGCATTTAACAAGGTTATTTAAAATATTTGATTTGGCAATAGTTTGTTTTAAATGAGTTATTTTGGAATTCAACTAATATAAGTTTTGATAGAGTCACTTTTGGGGATGTTTAAGGTTATGTGTTGATTTAAAAGGGTCAAAACCCTTTAAAATAAAGTTTTATCATGGAAGGAACTTTGATTATGGTGGATTTATGATTTCTATTGAATTTTTGGTCAAATTTGAAATGGAATATCTTATTGGAAATGGGGATGGTTTGAGTGCCTCATATCTTACATGTGAGTATCGTATATATGATTTTTCCATTGTTTAAAGCATTAAGTGAGAATTAGGGAAAATTGTATTACTTATAATTAATTATCTTTTAAAATATAATTAGATAAGGTGATATTATGTAAATGGTTATAATTCAAACCTTGGTGGGTGTAGATCCTTTGTGTGTATGCATGAGGGAAGAAATTTGACCTTCGGTGTTGATTTCTCTCCATTATCAAAGAGACTTAACACATGTTCCACAAGCCAAATTGTTATAAGTGGATGTTAATAGAATGTTTTATCCTTTCATATCAATACACATATTTTTTCCTTTTTCTAGGTGTGGCTTTGACTGATCGATGAAAATATTTTATCCTTTTCATATCAATGCAAGGATTTTTTTCTTTTTCCAAGTGAAACTGAACTAGTCAGTGAAAAAAGTTAGTTAACATAGCCCCCATTAAGTTTTGACAAGTCCTTACAATGACATGCTAGTGCTTATTCTCACACTTGTGGATGCATGCCATCACACACAACATCGATTGGGGTCATGGTCAAATTAGGACGAATTTGGTAAAATAGATACCCCCCACTCATGATTACTTAGCTGAAGAGCCACTAAATTGAATTGTGTTAATGGATCCCCCATGATGCTAAATCTGGATGTTGAGTGCCTTTCATAAAATAGATACCCCACTCATAGTGCCTTCGTCGAAAATAGACCAAATTGAATTGTGTTGATGCATCCCCCATAATGCAAAATTTGGGTGCTCGGTGAATTTGGAAAAACTGAACTTGATCAATTGCTTCGCTAAAGAGCGATCAAATTGAATTATCATAATGGATCTCCCATAATGTTAAATCTACTACTAAACAACTTTGGTTGAATAGGTACTCCACTTATTGTTTCTTAGCCAAAGAGCCATTAAATTGAATTACATAATGGATCTCTCATCATGTTAAATTTGGGCATTAGTAGACTTTGGTGAAATAGATAATCAATCTTGATTGCTTAGTTGAGGAGTGACTAAATTGAGTTGTGCTAATGAATACCCCATAATGTTAAAATTGAACGCTAGACAATTTTGATGGAATAGATACTCCACTCATAGTTGCTTAATCAAAGATATATTGAATTGAATTGTGTTAGTCGATCCCCTATAATGCTAAATCTATGCGATGGACGGATTTCCTAGAATAGATACCCCACTCGTGGTTGCTTAGCCAAAGAGTGATTGAATTGAGTTGTTATAATGGATCCCACATAATGCTAAATTTGGGCATGGATGACTTCCGTAGAATAGATACCCCACTCATAGCTACTTAGCGAAAAAAACGATTGAATTGAATTACACTAATGGATCCTCCATAATATTAAATATGGGCACCTAGTGATGTTCGTAGAATAGATACCCCACTCATGTCTACTTCACTGAAAAGAGACTAAATTGAATTTTGCTAATAGATCCCTTGTAATGTTGAATCTGTGTGGCTAAGTGACTTTGACATAGTATATACATCCCAATGGACACTACTTAGCGAAAGAGGCACTGACTTGAATTGTACTAAAGGATAACCCATAATACTAGTTCTAAGCATTGGGAGACTTTGGTGAAATATATACCACACTTGCCACTCTTCGCTCAAGAGCGATCAAATTGAGTTGTGCTTATGGATACCCCGTAACGTTAAATATCTTGATGTGTGAATTTGGTGGGATAGATACCTCACTCATGATTTCTTTGATGAAAAACAATTGAATTGAATTGTGCTAATGTATCCTCCAAGTTGCTAAATCTATACACCGGGTGACTCTTTGCTCCTTTGTAAAAAAGTGACTAAATTTAATTGTGTTGATAAATTCCTTATAAGGAGTAAGATAATTACGCCGAAAGGCGTACACCTATTGACAATGGGCAGATTTAATAGGGGTTTAGTGCTTAATAAGTTTTCTATGGACATGATTAAATATGGCTGGAATATTCTTAGTAGTCACACAAAATAAATGGCTGTGATTTCAATCATTAACTTCCTAGCTATTATTATTTATTTTTTTTTTAAATAAAAAAGGGTGGAGCCTGCTATTATATATTAACAAAAAACTGTAACAGAGTGTACATAGTCCAGAGTCTTAACCAACCAAAATGCTGCCGGAAACCGGAAACCAGCATAGGTGTATAGTTATAACAACTGTAAACTAATGGCACCTGTCCTGCCCGTAGGAAACCAAGCCAGGTGCCTTAAGTCTAGATTAACATAAAACATAAGCATAAAATTAAAAAGCCATAGCATCATGAAAAACCTAGGGGAAAGGTGACCTGCCGCCTGCTTTAGTCTTCCGCGTGGAGCTTTCCGTGAAGGCAAAAGACTGTCGTGCTGGAACGAAAGGGAAGATATCCAGGAACTCGTCCAGGCGCTGGCCCATGATGTGGGCACGAAACTCCAGGTCAGCCATGTGGCCTCGGAGCTCAAACACCAAGGCCAGGTGTTCCTCA
>ML818793.1:106754-120602 GCA_009831015.1 Picea engelmannii
ATTCCAACCAAGTAAAGTGTGCCTCTGCTGCTTCTGCAGACAAGCATAACCATGGCCTCTGCTACTGCTGCTTCCTCTCTCGCCTCCGCCTCGTCCTCATTCTTCGCGGGCGGCCAGCAATTGAAAGCCGAGAAAAATGTCTCTCGCATCTACGCCCGCTTCAGTTTCAGCGGCCTGAAGAAGAAAACCAAGGCAGTGGCCAAGCCCAAAACCAAGGCAGTGGCCAAGCCCAAGCCCAGGCCCAGGGCACCGACGGGGAGGCCCTTGTGGCTGCCCGGCGCCAAGGCCCCCGAATGGCTGGACGGGTCTCTGGTGGGTGACTACGGGTTCGATCCTCTCGGCCTGGGCAAGCCCTCAGAGTATTTACAGTACGACGTCGACTCTCTGGACCAGAACCTCGATCTAAACCTCCCGGGAGACCTCCTGGGCGACTTCGTCGGAGACCCCGATATCAAGCCCTCCATTCAACCCTACAGCGAAGTCTTCGGATTGCAGAGGTTCAGAGAATGTGAGCTCATCCATGGCCGCTGGGCCATGCTCGGCGTTCTTGGCGCCCTCGCCGTGGAGGGCTTCACCGGCATATATTGGCAAGACGCCGGAAAGGTACGATTCAAGTCTCTGTAATTTTGTCATCTGCATAAATGGGTTAAATTTCGTCATTTCTTTAATTTTTAAAATTTGTCAAGATTTCTATCCTTCTTTCCACTGTTGGATTTTGAGCCACGATCTGTTTCTGTGTTTTGGAATGCAACCAGGTTGAGCTTGTGGAAGGCTCCTCCTACTTTGGGTTTTCATTGCCTTTCAACATGTCCACGCTGATATTGATCGAGGTGTTGCTGCTGGGCTACATCGAGTTCCAGAGGAATGCAGAGGTGGATCCAGAGACGAGGTTGTATCCCGGAGGCAAATACTTTGATCCTTTCGGCCTGGCAGTCGACGAGATCAAGAAGGACCGGTTGAAGCTGGCAGAGATTAAGCACGCTCGTCTGGCTATGGTGGCCTTCCTTATATTTGCAATCCAGGCCGCTGTGACCAGCAAGGGCCCTCTAACCCTCTTCGTTGAGTTCTTGGGCAAGAAATAGAGCGTCCTTCTCTGATTCAGAGCATTGGGTTTTCCTGTGCAAATTTTCTAGTTCTGTTGTATATGTAGATTTGAGATGTTTGTAATGAAAACAGTATTTAAATGATGAACTTATGTCTTTGTATAGCTGAAAGGAAAGCCCTCCTGTTATTTTAGGTTGATGGAACAAATAGATGCTGTGATTTTAAAGCTACCTGTGTCTGTGCAGCAATCACTCAATAATTAATTGGTTTAATAATTTTATAAAATTTGTAATGACTGATTTAGTAGCAAATGTGATGTGAATATAATGTGTTGACTGTCTTTTCCTTTATCTGCTAAGTATTGCTGTTCTGACATGAAGTATTGGATCTGGTAATTTTGATACATTGCTTTACTTGCATAAAATATTGATCTCTTTGTCATTTGTACTATGGTGTTGAATCTAGTCAAAACAGGTTAGTTAAAGAAATTTCTACAGAGTTAGGGAAATTTTATTAGAATTGCAGTTGGCATAGTTAAATAAATTTCTACACAGTTAGGGAAATTTTGTTAGAATAGCAGTTGGGATAGACTGAAAAGTGGCTCTGAAACATTTTCTACGCAGCTATGGAAATTTTGTTAACATTGTTAACATTGTTAACATTTTGTTAACATTGTTAACATTTTCTACGCAGCTATGGAAATTTTGTTAACATTTTCTACGCAGCTATGGAAATTTTGTTAGAATAGCAGTTGGGATAGACTGAAAAGTGGTTAGTTAAAGAAATTTCTACGCAGCTATGGAAATTTTGTTAACATTGTATCTGGGATAGTCTGAAAAGTGACTCAGAAACATTAAGTTTAAAATACAGTAATAATTACTTGATAACTCTTTATATTATTTAATTTGATTACTCTTTAATATACAATTGAAATTTGGATTTCCATTTTAATGTATAAATTAAAATTAAAAAAAACATGTATTTAATGAAAATAAATATTACAGAAAATTAAATTAAAAATCCAATTGATTTAAAGAAATATAATCTTTCAACAACATATTAAAATTTCCATTTCCATTTCCATTTTAATTTACAATTTAAAATTTAAAAACCATGTAATTAATGAAAAAAATATTACACAAAGCTAAACTAAAAATTCAATTGATTTAAAAATATATAATCTATCAATAACATGTTTTTTTACATACTAAAATTGTAATATGATAATTTAAAGAAAAAATCAAATAGAAAATTTTGTAAACCATTGGTAATATGATAATTTAAAGAAAAAATCAAATAGAAAATTTTGTAAACCATTTTATATTAATTCAAAATAAAAGTATATATATTTCATAAATTTAAAAACATTGATTTATGATATCACAAGTTTGATTGAAATTATATTAATGAAAAAATGATAAATGAAGGATGAAAAGCTTATTGTGGACTTAAAAATAATTGTAAATAAAGGAACTTTTGGTTTATGGAATACAAAAAAACTCTTTTGTAGATTCTCATCACTTTGTTATTTTACAGGGTTGTGGAGTTGGGAAATTTGGGGTTGTAACATCTCTATCCAATTTATAATTTATAATCTCAAAATCAAAGACAACACACTCTATCCTATCCTCTTCATAGAAGTGAGTTTTCTCATTGAGAACAAGGTTATGACTAAATAAATATTTAATATACACAAACAAGATAAACAACATGGAAAACAAGAGGCTTCTTAAGATTGCTTCAAACTCTAATCAAAACTTAAACATGCCATGTCTTGGATAAAATCATTGGGAATTAGAAGAAAGAGGTCACTTAATAGATAATATTATAAATATTATAAATTTGAATTTAAGGAGAAATTGTGGTGCAATAAAGAATTGTAAGATAAATGAAAATTAAGATACTATAAGCAAGGCTAAGACTAGATTCTTAATGTACAAGAACAAGATAAACAACATGGAAAACAAGAGGTTTCTTAAGATCGCTTCAAACTCTAGTCAAAACTTCTTGGTGCAACTCAAGTGAAGTTGGCATAAACATGCCAAGTCTTGGCTAAAACCAAAAAGGAAGAGGTCACTTAGTAGATAATATTATAACTAGCATACCCCAGAAGCAGGGGAAAGGAAACACCGAAGTGAATTGGTGTGGTTACATTGTTTAAAGATCTGGGTTCTAAGGAGTTGTGAAGCTAAAAATTAAGAGATTCATTATAAAAAAATTGGTTTATAAGGAATCTACAGGTTACTATAATTGATATAAATTTAATTCCCTGAAGCCAAAAATTATGAGATTCTTTAATAAAAATATTGGTTTGTAAGGGATTTACAGGTTCACTTTTCACAGTAATATATGATCATCATTAAGGCATAAGAAAAGCATAGGCAATGTTGTAACTGCTAATTAAGTTTCAAATCATAGTTGGATTATTGAGAATTGCAACAGTACATGCTGACTAGAATAGTGCCCCTTTACATTCACAAACCCTAAAACAATGCCATATCCACTAATTACATAAAAATATTGAAATGTTGAAAGGGGAAAATGTGGATGAAATTTATCCAATACATGTCGAGTCCCCATGTATCCTAAGAAATTGGAAGTTCCAGAGGAAGCATTTATATCAAACCAAATTTTTAACCTAACATCCTACATATTATATTTTCCTTGCTCATATTAACAAGCTTGGTCCCTTTCTCGCTTTACTGCCAAATGGAGTGAATCATCGTTGACACCTCCTCCTCTTGCAACAATTAGAAGGATTCAATTCTCCTGGTAGTCAGCAGTTCTAACACGCATATTTTTCTCACCTTGCGTCCAATAATCTCCATAAGAAGCGAACCCTAAGTCTTTGAAATTGTAGCACAAGTACTTCCTTGTCGTTGATTTGGGTTTACTGGAAAAGAGCAGATCACGAGTTTTGAGAAAGAGTTTGGGTATTTCAGGAGAAGAAACCACAACGGCAGGGATGGAGCCAAAGCATGGAAACATAATGGGACCATATGTGTCCGCAAGGTCTTTCAAATCATGGTGAGGAAGATCTCCCAATATGTGGATATTTTCAATGATGGACGATGGAAATGCTCCTTGAGGCAACTCTTGATTGCTTTCTCTCTTCATTTTCAAATGACATTTGCAGAAGAAGACAATGACCAAAAATATTATCATCAGTCCTGTTGTGGTAGATGATACCCATCTCCCTTGTGAACCTAAACTTGTAAGCAAAGTCTCTTTTGAATCCATTTTTCCTGCTCGACTTCTTGCGAAAAACAACATGCATTGATGGACAATCAGTGTATGATCATCCAAAAGCCTTATCCTCAACTGCCAGAGAATTTGAGTTTGTGTGGAGGAGAACCATTGGGATACAATAATTGACGTGTGTTTGATTGATCATAGAGTTGTATTGAGATTTTGTACAATCATGGTGGCATCTGCAAATGCAAAATGACGAATGACATCTATCAAATCACTTATTCAAATGATTTTCCGTGTTGTGGTAGCTCAGTTAAAGTATGAAGCCAACATTGACAATACATGCTTGTTAATTGTCACAAAACATAGAGTAAAGCATATCAACTGCAAACCAAGTCAATTTGCAAACTTAAATTCAACTTGAAAGTTTTATAAATTCTTTTTTATTCTGGCCGGTATGTTGATAGGCAAATCTAGTTGGAAAGAGAATTCTTCATTAGGTTATAATCGTCTAAGGTAAGTTAACTTTCAACTTCTACTCAAATCATTTAGACATCTTTATAAATGAAAACCTCAATAATGTCTTGTATTTCGGGCACGAATTTTAGTCAAAAAGTACAACATGAGTCTCTCCCCTATGAGATTTTCAAATAAAGATGCCATCAAGCGAAAAAATTATAACAAATAACATAGAATGAGATGACACAAAAATAAAATTGGAATGCAATTCGAGGAAAAATAAAGCACATTGTTAGAAACAAATAACATAGAATGAGATGACACAAAAATAAAATCGGAATGCAATTAGAGGAAAAATAAAGCACATTGTTAAAGATGGAGACGAGACCAACACACTGAAAAATATATAATTCTTTAGTATTTCATAGTGCAGATTTGGATTCCCAGATGGTGTGACACGTCGCGCAACATTGCAATTCGACATAGCATGGAGCCAAGGTTTAAATGAAGCAGGTCGCTCCCCATCTATTTAGCATTAACGATGGGAGCAGGCCATTACAATCGACCTCTGGATGAGCGACTTCTCCCTTGCGTGAAAGGGTCGGCACTGCAAGCATTAAGTATGGCCGAGTTAAAGAGAGGCTAGGTGTAGCCATCCCGCAAAAAGATGAAAGAAAAGAGGTCTGGACACAGTCGACTCATTCTTGCTCTGAAACTCCTTGTCGACTGTAAGCTCTGGTGTGTTTTTCTTGGTGTCATGTCTTATACTCACTCCTCCTCCACTATGCCTAGGGAGCGAGGCAAGCCTCGCCATGGGTCGACTTGGCACACCCACACTGCTTATCGACAGAGGAGGCAACATATGGAACGAGCACTGTCACTGGCAAACTCTATCCTTCAGCAAAGAGCGAGGGTCGCTCGTTTCTCACTCCATGCACCCATAATTGAGTCTACGACGGAGAAGAGAGCTCAGACCCCACCAGCTCTGGATAATTGGAAGCCCATAGACATTAAGCGAGAAGAAAATCCTCCACCTGTGCCTGAAACTCAAGCTGGAAGCAACTCGAGGGGAAAGATTGAAGAGGATTTCCCAACCTGCTACATAAAGGAAATACCATGCCCGGAAAACACCTCGATTTCCCTGGAGCCTCAAGAAAGAGACAAGACAAGGGGGAGGCTCTGTGAGGATATCCCAACATGCTATGTCGAGGAAGTGCCTTACATGGATGAGGTCTCGCAGAGGATCTGTGCGGTAAAGGTGCAACACACAGACATCGCAGCCATGGACAAAGATGTGGCCAGCGCAGAAGCGAAGAAAGGTACCTCAGGCGAGGCAGACACAAAAGGAATGCATGCACCACTCCTCTGCACGGCACACCTGGATCTAGTGTTTGAACTCTGAGGACAAATGGCAAACCAGGAGCACAGAGCCCTCCTCATGGGACAACGTTTGGATATGCTTCTGGACACTTATTCCAATGCCCTAGTGAATCGAAAATGTCCAACGTGCGCCCAACTGTTTGTCATTCAGGCCAAAGAAGTGTGGCAAGAGGACGAGGACGACAGGTCATCGGGTATTTGAGCTTGTCTTTTTTAGTCTAGTTTTCAATCTTGTTGTTCAAAGTTAAGACGATATATTGCCATCTGTCCTAGTTTCCTTCAGGCAGGACAGATGGCGAAACAATATTTTGGCTTCTTTTCCTAGAAACAACATACTTGACCCAATTTGTGTTGGTTTCCGGTAAAATGGCAGCACATTTGGTGGCAACAGTAACATTGTATCTCTGTATTTTTGTCAATATAATATAGCAGGAACACCTTTTTTACTTAAAAATAAAAAATAAAAAAAATAGTGCAGATTTGGATGCAAATGTGACGTTATGTTGTTGCCCGAATTTTTTTAACAAGTTTAAAAATCAATTTAATAATTTTTCTATAACAAATTTAAAACTTGATTGAATGGAATCAATGTTATTTGATTGTTTAATTTATGTACATATACATATTTTATATTCTTTGAAGTAGAACTTGTGATTTTCAAGAAGCAAACACAAACACATATTCTAGAAGATTTAAACTCTCATCAATACAACACCAACTAATGTTGAAAAAAGTATATATCTAAAATTACATATTTAGAGTTAATGTAAAATTTTGAGAGTAGATGTGTTTTTCTTGTTGATGATGAAGAATGAAGAAGGGCACAACATTGAGGATGTTGTAAAGAGCAACCCTGCCAGACTCTCTAGTCTTGATAACCCTGCAACATTAGGGATTAGCGTTGTCCTTTTTCATGTATCTAGCCTAAAGAGAGAAAGACAAAGCTATCAAGTGGGTAGCTTGTCTAAGTCACCCTTGGGGTCTCACAACTTGTGCTTCCAGACTTTTACACCAAGTGAGAATCTAAGAAGTAACACACTGATCTTGTTTTCAAGGGGGCTAATCATAATGGTCCTATAATTAGAGGGATTGTTTTTGTCCCCACTTTTAAAAATAGGTACAATGAGGCTTTGAGTTCAAGGTTTAGGGAAGTCTTACTTGACTCTTAAATTAAAGAGTGTGTGGATACAAATAAATTCTCCAATTTTAATATTTCTACATGGTAACCTTTGATGTCCTTAGCTTTCCCTTTTATGAGCCACTTAAACCCACAATCTATGTCTTTTATACAACAAACTTCTTTCTTTATAAAAAAGAATTTGAATGTTGAACATAACATCAATAAATTTATAAATAGTTTT
Source organism: Picea engelmannii (assembly GCA_009831015.1). Lineage (NCBI taxonomy): Eukaryota > Viridiplantae > Streptophyta > Pinopsida > Pinales > Pinaceae > Picea > Picea engelmannii. The sequence continues at coordinate 114,191 of ML818793.1, forward strand.
AAAATCGAAATTCCATTCCAAATTTTTTTTGTCATGATAAAATTTTGTTGTATTTATGTGAATCATTCATTGGAACAATGTGAATGAGTTTGTGGTGAAGCAAGCCACCATAGGAATGGTTTCAGAACACCATTTTTTGCATTACAATCGATTATCAATATATGTAGATTAATTTTATATAAATCAAAATATAGAGGTGGCCGCCATTTTCCAGGCGGTGGCTCAAGTTGTCATTTTCGGAAGGAGCACCAGTTCACCAATCTCATAAGCTTGTCAAATAATAAGATAATTTAATTTAACTGAACTTTAATGGCAGAATCTCAGTGGCGAATTTTTTTTTTTAGAAAACCCTTGGTCCCCAGTGTTTCATCAACTGAAAGAAAATCCTAATATCCTCCATTGACACATCCAAGGGAGGAATATCATCCACATTTAAAGACCCGCTAGGGCCGCCACTCTCCATACGTTCAAGTGGTATTGAATCTCAAAATGTCGGATCCTGCTCCGTTATAATCTATTGAGCATCAATGTCGCATTCCACTTCTAAACTGGATGATGAGGATGCCACGTCGTTTTCCGAAGGCAAACATAATTCCTCTGAGGTGAACTTGGCCATCACGGATTGAATTTGCGATGGCGATAGAGATGAAGCAAAAGGAATTTTCCACAGGGAGTGGGGAAAGTTGAGTTTGGCCTTGGCTCCTATGAGGTAGGACACAACAAATTGTTATGCACGAGCAGCCTTTTACAGAGTGTGGCAGGAGCCCAGCCAAATTCTGCCATTGGAATTGGGCATTTGAATTTCCGACACCCATTTCCCCCATTTTCTCTTTCGGATTCCATTGAACAGAGGCGACTTCAAAGGGAAAATTTTGGGACTACTGTGCCATCTCTGGTTTTGGGAGGGTTTAGTCATTTCAGGATTTTGCAGGGGATTCGAACTGAAGACATGCAGGTCAAGTCTGAAGTCTCTAAAGGGAGGGAGTATGATGGTAAGAGGATTTGACGTCGAGACGAACAGAGGTGCCAGTAGCTACTACAATGGATGAGGATCAAATTGTTTGTTGTAAGCCAGGGATATATAGAGATGAAAAACATGTTTGAGTATGCGCAGGGAATTTCCAATCACAAACACATGAATATACTTGTGTTGGTGTTATGTGATTCTGATTGGATGAGCACATCAAATCAAAGATAACTTGATTACTTTACAAATTTTTTTAGATCATTGACCCTTCTCATCTGGAATATTATTTTACTTCATTGTCCCTAAGGAACTAACTCTATGATTTCAAATTTCAATGTATAGAGTTCCACTTCAAATTTCTATGTATAGAGTTCCAGACTTGGATTACTGCAGAAGATCCACAAGTTTGAAGGATTGGAGTATATGGAATGCCCAAGGTTTGAAAGACATCTTTGCTCCATTATCTCTACAACTTCTACAAGGAAAAATATGTCTTTGATGTTGTCATCTGGCTAACAATTTATCAAGTCTATGAAATTTCACCTCTCAGAATCCACATAAAAAAAGACATCTCTTACTAACATTGGGATGAAATGGTAGGACAATACTAATAAAAAAACTAAACAAACACAGTTGGTTTACACCTAAGACTTCTGCGTGACAAACATCAGGGGCCAAATCCATCCTAAACCCAACGCATAGTCTAGATCAAAGGGTATTGGGAAAATATTGGTGAACAACACATATTTTTAGAGTAACGCACATCAATTTTACCAAGAACCACCATTTCATGCCAATATGACTAAAATTCAATACCATTTTAATGGGACAAAAACCAAGTGAATTCTACACATTCATCTCCACCGGAAATAGAAACAGAGCTAAATTTTGAAATAAGGGGCAAAATTTTGGATTATTGTGCCAAAGAAACGGAATCCCGAAATCGATATTGTGTATACCTGGCGAGAACAACAATGAGCATCTTTACGTGGGTAGCTTCAGGATCATCCTCACCTGATGCTTTGTCCATGTACACAATTTGCATGCTACCTTCATCGGTCACCTTGGTTTGTTCTTCTTTGTATCGAACATTTGCGATGATGGTGGAAATGAGAGCAACGAATGTTATCAACAATGAAAGATTTGGAGTCGGTTAAGATAAAACACATGGAGATACAAGATTGGTCAGTTATTGATTACCATAGGACAACTTTCTATTGGCTTTGGACAGAGGACGAAGCCCCTTGAAGAACCTCCCCTTAAATAACACGTGGAAAGAAAGGTTTCATCGAATACAGATGAACATATGGCATGTTGGGATTGGACAAACGAACAGATGGCAACTTCTTATTGAGGTTGGGGCCTTTTGGGTTTAACCGGTAGGGTAGCGGCAACAACCCCATAGACAAAAATAGTGGCCGTCGTGGCTCCATACATGGCGATCAACAGGGAACCAACCTTGGACCCATCAGGAGATACTAGTGAGGTTAACTTCTCCCCCATTCTCCTAAGCATAGAGCTGCAATTTTCCAGCTTGGATCTCTGTTGCCCTTGTCTGTCAAGCTTGGATTTAGATCCCAAAAAAGAAACAAACTGATCATAAAAACTAACTTCTTTCTTTTTATAATCCTTCATCTCACCACTAAAATGTTTGAACTTATCTTATTGTCTCCAAAGAACTCAAAAATTCCACACGAGGTAATTGTAGTATCTCATTGTATTCACTGACATTAGTGTTTGGAGATTTGTGAGTTGCCCCAACAATGGTATGCTCCGCAGCTTCTTTCATTTCCAACCTGCAGATTTGTGAGCATCATTCCCAACATCCACCGTCTCCAAAAAAAAATCAAATGTTCCAACTCTGATAGGCTCTAGAGCTTCTCACATTGGCTAACATTAAATTTCTCTAAAGAAGTGAAATGTTCCAAACCTTGCAGTGTTTGGAGCTTTGTGAGCTACCCCAACTAATGCTAGGCTCCCCTGACCCTCGAGCTATCATCGGCAAGCCCGAAAGCAAAGTTAAAAAGAAAAACAATGCAATATGTGGCAAGCCTATAAAACAAATACTATGATACGTGTCCTGTTTTAATTAATTACAATAAAGGTCTTTGTTAAGACAACTGAGCAAAAAATAGAACGGTGACATAGAGTAATTTTAAGATATTGATAAAATAAATGCCATGGCGTGCTTATTTTGAAGCGGAATGCAAGCCATTATTCTTCCCGCGTCGCCTTTTTTTTTTTATCTATTGAAGTTTGGGGCTCAACCCTATTCGACACCCACGTTGCCGTGACTCGAAAAGGCCCACACCAAGTAAAAGGAAAATTCGCCTAAATTTGTAAGTAATGTGACGCCGCGAGAATCGAACTAATCACCAGTTGAGAAAATCCGCCCCGAAAATCTATATTTAGCAGATTTTCTTGCATATGCACAAAATTAACTTCGACAATTTTGCATTAACATGGAAGAAGTAGAACCAGACACCGTTGGGCATGAGGGTTTTGAATGCAAAAATAGAGGTTTGGCCTGAGCGATGAACCCTAACTTGACCTGGCATTGATCGCTTTAAAAATGAAAGAATGTCGAATGAGCAGAGACTGAATACAAGTACCTCCCGTCTCAGTGCTAGATGAAGGGATTCAATTTTGAATGGATTAATTGAGTCTTGCTTGATAAAACCCTTGAACAAGTTGGGCGACAAAGAACAAAGACTGTCGTGCTCGAATGCGGTACAACCTCCGATTCGAAGTGGGAGCAATCGGACCTCCTTTCTAGATTCATGGCTCTCAGCAGTACAAACAGCAACAGTACCTGCAAAGGCCATGAACATGATATGCCCACCGTCGCTGTGGGTGTCGAACGCGAGGACTATTGTTCAGACGAATTTCTGCGAGAATTGATCATCAGTTTCATCTTGGCARGTAGAGACACCTGAATGGCGAGCTGGACCAGTCGTTATCGTTCATATTTWCCTTGTTATCAAAGCAGTGAAGGGCGAGCTGGACCAGCATCTGGTAGCGCTCCACGTCTACGAAGCTCTCCTTGAGGACATTGCATACGTCCAAGAGTTTAACGCTATCATCCACATAGTCATTGATCGATTTTTCGTCTTTTTCAGCCAAAGGGAGCTCCAATTCCGGTATTGTTTTGGCAACGGAGGAGTGAGTGAAGAGCACGAGCAAGAGGGCCTTGTGAAGCTAATCCAGGTCCAGGTGGCTGTGGGTGTTTTCTACTGCCTGTTTCAGGCCTTCCAGGTGAGCTAACATGTCTGAATCAAACGCTACCAGAGCCGGATTCGAGATGAATTAGCGGTGGCATTCGAGTTCTGGCTCGAGAAGAGCGGGTACGGGATGGATTTGAATGTCGTGCCATAGACGACAGAAAACCCGAACCAATTGCGTCATGGTAGCGGGGGATTCGCTTCGGACCTCGGCGAATGAAAGGATTGGACAGATGAACAGATGGCATGTTGGCATTGGACAGATGGCAACTTCTTATTGAGGTTGGACAGACGACGAAGGTTGTATAGAAACCTAAAGAAACCTTCCTATAAAAACACCTTCGGTGTAAATATTATAAATTTAAATTTAAGGAGAAATTGTGGTGCAATAAAGAATTGTAAGATAAAACAAAATTAAGATTATTAGAAGATCAAAAGTATCTCTCTAAGACAATTTGTCATCTTTGTAACATTAAGACAATTGAAGATGAAAAGTATTTTTTCTTAGAATGTCTTGTGTACACCCACATTAAATCACATTTTCAAAATATTTGTTACAATTCGAAGAGTCTTAACCTTTTAACTCATCAAAACTGTGGTGATTTAAGAATGCTTCTCTTAAAGCTTTTCGAGCACAAAAATAAAATTCTAAAACAAACTAATTAATTTCTTATCTTTCTTAATGTCTAATATACCAAATTTGGTCTCACTAAACATTAACCATCATTATCAACAACAACAACAACAACTTCAAAAACACTGCATAAAACTTGAATGCAATGATCTCAAAACCTCTTACATAAAGCTCAGAACTAGTAATCAGTCAAATTAACTCATAAAACAATTAAATTAATAACTAAATATCCAAATATAAATTCTATACCCTATCCCCTAACCTATTAAAAGGAAACGCATGTTCTAAACCGTTAGACCTGTTGATATTATGGTAGTCGCGGGAGGTATTTACCTCCACGTGTAAACCTGACGAGAATAGAATACTCCGAGAAGCAAGAAGAAACCCTAATAAGTTGGCTAATAACCCTAGAAGACATGTCCGCTCAAGAAGATAACTTGTATTAGGTTATTAGCCTCCAAGAGAAGAAGTTGGCTAGAAGAAATAATATATAATAAACAGACATATACCCAAAATGAGAAGTCAACCCAGGCAGTTAGCCAGAATTACTATAAATACAGGAGGCCAGTCTTCATTCTGGCAGGTAGTCTCAGAATTGCAGAGCAGCGCTTGTGCGCACTACAGTGCCCAGTTTTTGTGCACAGGTTTGGAGGAGAGATGCCATTGCAGCTGCTGCAGCTAGCAGATCACGTTTGGCTTGGACTATCTCTTGGTTAGGGTTTGGACTATCTGATCAGCTCTTGTTGGTGCACTATCCTTGGGGAAAGGTGTGCTACCCTTTGTTTGGCTGTCTAGCCTAGGGTTTGCTTCCGGAGTGATTCTCTGTCAAGGTTAAGGTGCTCGGAGGGTGGCTTCGATCTATGGTTGGGTGACAATAGCGATATTGTCAATGGTAAAACAAACACATTCATTCATATTCTAACAGGTTATGGGCCCACACCTCCTTCGTTCATTTTAACTGCTGGAAGGAAACATAGCCAGAAGGATGTTAAGCTCCTTGAAGAACTGTCGCAGGGTTTCTAGCAGGAGCAGTCACCAAAGAATTATCGCTAGGGTTACTAGCAGGTGTAGTTGCAGAAACCCTAATCCTCTCGTTGAGACACCTTAAGTGAAGGGATTGACCTAATTTCGGGATAGATCAATGCGCCCTAGCCTAGCGCATCTCCTGGTACTCTCAGCAAGCCAAGACGTCAAGTTTGAGTTTTTGGTCAAATCTAGGGTTGACCAAGTCAAAGAAGCCATGACCTACTCTATGAAGTCAGAAAACAAGTTAGATGGAGCTTCTAACTTCGGAGCGTGGAAGACAAGGATTGACCTAATCCTTGCCAAGAATAAAGTGCTAGATATCGTGAAAGGAAAGATCGTGGAACCAGAGTTTGAAGAAGGAAAAGAAAAGGAACCGTAGAACGTTGCAGTTTGGAGAAGTTCAAAGACGATGACATCAATTCCATGAGTATCATAGTGGACTCTATAAAAGACCACTTGATACCCTACATCTCCCATCTTGACTCATCAAAGAAGATGTACGATGCCCTAACAAACCTCTTCTCAGTCAGAAACATTGGACAAATAATGAGTCTAAAGAATGAG
>ML818794.1:57292-71211 GCA_009831015.1 Picea engelmannii
TATATATCCATGGTATCAACCATGAAAAAGAAGTATGTGTTCAGAATGACTTTAGAAGAAGTCTTCTTGGAAAAAAGAAGCCTTAAAGTATCCCTGGTTGTCCATCCACATCCATGATCCTACGATGAAAGGAAGAAGTTGGAATCTTCAGAGAATGGAATCTATAGAAAACTCCATGGACCCAAGAGATAAATAGAAACATGAGGAAGAACATGAAGGTTCCAAGAAATAAATAGAAGCCAAAACAACCAATCATTGTATCGAGAATCACAAGATTACCTTCCTGATATGAACTCACTAAAAGAAATCAAGCAGAGGAACTGAAATTTGTGATGAAGAACAATGTATGAAAGACTTATGAATGTAAGCATTTCGAGATCTAGAACTAGAGGTTCTCCCATATGGTGGGAGAATACTATGATGATTAATTGTTCCAGTAAACCAGGCATACCTCTACATGAGCCATTATATCATCTGCAATATCCATGGGTTGGATTTTACATCAGATGAATGCAAAGACTGTTCTCTAGAGAAATTGAATAGAGAGAATATGAAGAGCAACCTCAAGGCTTTGAGGTATACCAGAAAGAGACCCTTGTATGTAGATGGAAGAAGACAACTTGGTGGAGAACCTCCAATGCATAGCAGAAGTGTGGTGAAGACTTTCTATAACAAAGATATTATATCAGAATGGTTACTCAGAAGCTTAGGATGATGGATTCCTAATCCATGACAAACTCTCATGATGGAAGAAGAAGTACCACTTGGATATGTTCCAGTTTGACCCTTGCCACGATGTTATGAGCTAGCAGAAAACAAAGAGGAATCCAACAATGATATACTTTATTGATCAGAGCTATATGAAGCCTTCAGAGAAAAACAGTGTTCTAGAAAAACCGAAGTACATTTGAGATCAAGCATTACATTCTCTGTGATGAAGTCCAGAAAGGAGAAAATGGTTCTCCAATATATATCTCCACAGATGAGCAGATAAGCAGACATTTTGGTAAATCTTTTGTCCAAAATGAAAAAGTTTGTGTACTCAAGATGGAGCTCGTGTAGACGACTTCCTTATTGAAAAAGGAAGAGATGAATCCCAGGTTGGAAGGGAGCACTAATGCGTTATTGATTTATGGATAGTCATTTTTCAATTCAAAAAATGGTCCAGGATGAGCAGTTACTTTCCAATTCAGAAAGTGGTTTGAGATTTCTGATGGACAGGCATTTTCCAGTTCGGAAAATGGTCCAGATTGAACAGTCATTTTCATAATGAAAATGGTTCGTTGGATTTTTGATATACCATAGACAATGATTTCCCATTGCGGTTAACATGGGGAATTGTCTAGGACAGTCTCTCTTCTTAACGGTCACTCTTAGTAGAGGTCAATAAGACTAGTCCACCTCATCGTACAGTCATTCTTTCGAAGCTCACAGTCATGAGAAGTTTCGAAGAATGGTCTATTTTGGAGGTTGGTGCAAGACAGTCATTTCCTTAGGAAACAGTATGAACAGTCATTCCCTAGGGAAGATTCATTCTCTCCAGGTTGCACTTTGTTTAGTGTCAGAGGAATGGCCTAGATAGGTGAATGGTCCAAATTCAGTAATCAGGGATAGGCATTCCCTAGGGCAGACTCATTCTCTCCAGGTTTCACTTTATTTAGTGTCGGAGGAATGGCCCGAGATAGGGAATGGTACAGGCTCAGAAATCAGGAGATTTATTCTTCCTTGCTTGAGAAGAATAGTCCAGATATCTCATCATTGATGTTTGACCTTCTGAGGGAAGATTATCTTCAAGATCTCAGAGGTGTGAGTGTAAGAATGGCCCAGATGATTCAGTTTATATCATAACAATGTTTTCTATGCAGGTTGATATCATATGATTGTTATGGAGACTGTATGTCTCTAGACAATAGATGTATACTACTATGGTGGATGTGTTCCACTAATTGTGACTATACGTCACTGATCAAGTACCTATGTGCTACATGGTGTGGTAGTATACCATTGTATTGTATTTGTGTACTACTATGGATAGACACATTTGTGTTCTATTGAATGATATTGTTCTGATTTCCTTGAATACTATCAGTACTGTTGGAAATGATTATCAGCTAGATGGATGATCAATGGACAGATATTTCCCAGACGAAAAATGGTCCAGGACATTTATTCTTCTAGGACATATGTCTGGATTAGAAGAATGGTTCTTGTGTCACTCTATGGAGTGAATTACTTATCCAGCATCATGTTTTATTACTCAGATGGAGTATGGTTTTGAGAGATGATGCAATTGATGACATTGATAGTGATGATGGTGCTCATGATCTAATCATGAGATAGTCTATACGACTATGTTGATGCTACCAGGTAAATGGTATGTTTGTGATCAATACCATTACCTTCAATACCTCCCTAGCTAGGAGGGAGTTTTGATATTATGGTAGTTGTGGGAGGTATTTACCTCCATGTGTAAACCTGATGAGAATAGAATATTTTGGGAAGCAAGAAGAAACCCTAACTAGTTGGCTAATAACCCTAGAAGACAAGTTGGCTCAAGAGGATAACTTGTGTTAGGTTATTAGCCTCCAAGAGAAGAAGTTAGCTAAAGGAAATATTATACACTAAGTAAATAGGCACCCAAAATGAGAAGTCAGCCCAGGTAGTTTGCCAGATTTAGTATAAATACAGGAGGTCATTCTTCATTCTGGTAGGCATTATCAGAACTGCAGAAGCAGCACTTGTGTGCACTGCAGTTGGCTATTTTGTGCACAAGTTTGGAGGAGAGTTGTCGTTGCAGTTGTTGCACCTAGAATATTTTGGTTTTGGATTGGACTATCTCTTGGTTATGGTTTGGACTCTCTGATCAGCTCTTACTTGGTACGATATCCTTGGAGAAAGGTGCGACGCCCTTTGTTTGGCTATCTATCCTAGGGTTTGCTTCCGAAATGGTTCTCTGTCAAGGTTAAGGTGCTTGAAGGGTGGCTTCATCCTATGGTTCGGTGACAATAGTGATATTTTCTATGGTAAAATGAACACATTCTAACACGCCCACCATAGACTCATTGTCTCTTCTCTGTCACAAGACTTCACAGAGACATATGGTTTTGTTTCATAGCATGCCTCACCTAAACCCACGACAAGACTTCCCCAAACTCCAAAGTCCCCTTGGCTACTACTACACTCAATCCAAATAAGGTCTCCCAAAATCTATCCACATAATCACCTAAAGGAAACACAAGTCCTCCCATGTGGAGCAACTTGGCTCCTTGAGGGAGCTCGCCCCTCCTTCTCCAAATCTACCTCAGAACTTTGGTGTTTATATTTCTCTCTTCCTTTTGATTTCTTAGTTGTTCAGCCTTGTTATTTTATGTGGACTCCAAACATGTTACGTCACTTTCTTGAATCACCATGTCCTTTGAGTGTGTCGTGCCCCTTCGTGGACAAATGTGCTCAAACGAACTGATGTGCCACTTCACGGACCAACACATCCAAATGAATTGATGACGTGTAAATATGTATTTTGATTGTTGGTTTCACATTACACTTATAATTTAATTTTTCAACCCAGAGTTCAATTTATTCTTGTGAGGCACTTGGTGGAGTATACACATAAATAAGACTTTTACCACTATTATGCAATTTGATCAAAATAAATCAGCTAAGAACTATTGAACATATAAACTTAATGAAAGAATGGAAAGGCAAAGTCATGGTGTTATTGACCCCCAACCCATCTAGTAGCACCTCATAGAGTAATACCTTTGATATTTAGACTCATAATCCTACTGTTAGCACCTAAACATGTAAGAAGGGGTATTTTTCCTAAAAGGAACCCCCCATTAGCAAAAAGAGGGCAAGCAGTGGAGTAAAAACCCACTTATCCTAAGTTGGGGTGCGATTTAATATTTGGGTAAGCGACGAGTAAATCTAGGCGGCCAGAATCTGCGTGCCCAGATATGCGGTCAGGATTGGATTTCAGACCCCTTCGCCATTCTACCTTTAAGGAAAGGTGAGGGGGGGTCTGGAATTGGCTGCACATCTCTCAACGGCCTAGATCAGAGCGCCCAAATCTGCAGTCAAGGTTGGATTCCGGACCCCCCTTGCCATTCTACCTTTAACAAAGGGGGGGGGTCTGGAATTGGTGGCTCTCGGCAGGCCCCACATTGTCACATCTCCAATATCCTCCACCTTCCATCATACATCTTCAATTCAGCGCCATCCTGGCTCATCCATTTCCCCTTTTCTCTCATTCCCACCTGTCACCTCCTGCTAGGTGTTCTTCCCCTCATCCTCCAACTAATATTTCCTCCTTCCCTCAGGCCCGTCGCCTTGCATTTTCCCTGTCATTTTTCCATGGAACTTTGCCTTGTCATCAGGTGCCACAACTCTCTTCCCCCCATCAACATGGCCCCTCTCCATCTCATCACCCACTCACCTCCTTCCATGTGTCTCTCTTTCTCTCCCAGTCGCTTCCATCTGTATGGTCGTCTCCACTCCTTATCCACTTGAGCCCCTCATTCCTTGTCACTTCCGCCCATCCACTATTTCCAATTAAGCACCCCAGCCTTCGCACTGGCCTCCATGTCTTATCCATCAGGTCGTTCAGTCGATCCAGGTGGCAGCTCGAGAAGACCTCCATGCCTCAAAAGTGCAGAGTTGGTCAGGTCGTTCTCAACCCCAAAGAAACAATTATTGAGATAGTTGGTGGTGGTTAGACATCGTCTCTGCCATAAATGGAAAGTCCGATGATGAATTTAAAGCACATCGGTTCATCCACTAGACTGTCAGGAGTTCAATTGCGTCTGTCATAAGTGCATAATCGTTCAGAGACTGCATGTGAAGATTGTCAGTGGACATACAGATGCAATGTTTTTAATACAGTGTCTCGGTTTCATTGTTGTTGTTTTTCTTTGAGTATATGTAGGCAATTTTTCCATTTTGTAATCTATCGATGGTAGAGCACAGCTCCCAATTGTAAAGCTTTAATCCAACCTCTGGTTCTTTGGTTATAGAAGAAAATTTGGGACTTCTTGTTTAATGGCAGTCAACTTCTTCTTTTCCCTTTTTCTCTGAATCTAAGATACCGGGCATGAATGATCCAGTCGGGTGTTGCATTTCTATATTATGTAGGTTTTATTTTATCAGTTCTGCAATCTTCTTGGGTTCATTTTGAAGTTGTTCGGCTCTAAGAGGACCTCATAGACGAGACTTTTCCTCTTTGTGAAGGTTGTTGGAATACCTAACATCCAGAGCAGACTTTATTTCCCCTCTCTCTCCCCTACTTACTCACCACTATCATTATTACTGGCTTAAGTTACGTCAAGACCTCATGTGTCACTGATGTTCCAGCCCATTTTTTTGAGTTAGAACGAGACTGTTCCGAGTTTACTTCCATTTGATCACCCCTTTATAAACAAAACGTGACACAAAACTAATGGGCGTCGGGCTCTGCTCCTGCTGCAATCCAGGAGTGACTTCCGTCGCCAACATTTCTGGCACCATTGTCGGGTACGAAGTTGAAAATATTCCCTGGGATTGAACGACATTAAGCTTCTGATTCTAAAGGTGCATCAGGCATCAAATCCCTTGAAGATTGATACTGTGCACCTGGAAACTCCATTGTGACGACTTCACTGTGGTGAACATGTTTTGTTAGTTGTGGCTTCCAGCGGCAGACACACGCGGTCCCATCCACAACTGCCTCTAGCCACGCCTGAAGTGGATTCGGAGGTGATTATTAGAAAAGGGAAGGCTTCTCAAGGAGAAATTTATGCCGTTGAACCAGGTAATTCGCCACCTCCTTCTATAAAAACTCCATTTTCTTATTCTCATCTTCCTATCAAACCGGTTTCTGAGGTTTCCTATTTTCTGAATTTCGGAAGTGTTCCTGCTGAGTTTTCCCCTCCTGGTCTAGCATTAGAAGGATAAATCCTTGTTACTCCCCTCTCCCCCGAAGCTATACCTTGGCCCAGACCTCAGACCACAGAAGATTTCACCACCCCTCCTCTTGTTACTGTTACTACATAGAGAGAAGCATCTACCCATTCAGGTCCCTTAGCTCTCTCTATGTATTCCCCATTGTTTCCCTTTCCTCGAGGAAGCTCATTTCCAGCATCCCCTGTTCACAATCCTTCTCCTCTGAGTTCTCCTCCACCTAATATTCCCATGGCAGGAGTTAATCCCCCCATGACCAGAATGGAGGCCATAATAGTTGCTAGGTATGCTCCCCTTGTGTTACCATAGCCTCTCAATGCCCTTCCAGTGAATGGATACCTTAAGCAGCTACCCAAGTTCACAGGCAAAGGGGGCATAGCGGTAGAAGAACACCTTGAAGCCTTTTACAGCTTCACGGATGATCATGTTATCATGCATGCAAACGTATGGATGAGAATTTTTGTCCATAGACTTGAAGGCAAACCTAGGAAATGGTTTAGAGCCCTACATCCTGGATCTATAGATGGGATTGAGGCTTTGGATAACACCTTTCTGAGACAATGGGGAGACAAAAAAGACTTCATGTATTACATGACAGAGTTCGGGTCCTTGAAGAGAAAGGAAGGAGAGTTTGTCTCTGACTTCTCTAAGAGATTCAATAAAATGTATAATAAAATCCCCGCTGAGATAAATCCCTCAGAATCCTCTGCTAAGATCACTTATGCTAGCGCTTTTGATCCCAATTTATGCCTTCTTTTGAGGGAGAGAAGAGCCACTACTCTGTCTCACATACATGACGCAGCCATGGAAGTAGAATCTAACATACTAGTTGTTGACTGACTCGGGGATAAGGTTGATAGAGATATATCTAGGAAAAGGTCTGAAGCCTCCCCATCCCACTCCTCTCCCCTTCCCCTATAGTCAGACGAGGTAACTAGAATGCTAAAATCGCTTTCAGCTAGGATGGAAAAGTGGGATTTAGAAGGGAAGCCCATGTAAGAAAATCCCCAGAATGTTGATAATAGAGGTTTCAGGAGATCTAATAACAATGCGCCTCAACCTTTCCTAGGGGAACCAAGGGGGAAAGACAAATGTGATCAAAGGATTCAAACCCCTCTCCAAAATAACCTAGTTTCTTATGAGGAATGAGAGGAGATAGTTGAGCTTGACCCTGAAATTCACTATATTGAAGAAGCTCCCCCTTTTCCCCATTTGAATAAGTCTGCATATGAAGAATCCCTTATGAATATTTGAATCAATGAGTTAGGTAGAGGAGAAAAGGCCAACAAAACCCATGACAGATACTATCTTAGGTCAAAGAAGAAAGAAAGAAATCTTGACAACCAAGATCAGCCCCTCATAGCAGAAAGGCCTACTAAAGTTGCAGCAATCACTACTAAAGAAAAGAAAACTCAGAATACTTCGCCAGCAGTCAAAGAACCTGTCTCTGAGGTAAGGAAAGCTCCTAAGCCTATTTCCTCCTTTAATTTTGAGAATGAAATTCAAAAGATCAGAATTCCCATCCCCCTCTCATAGCTAGTTAAAAATGAATATTTCAAAAGGTCCCTCTCCAAACTGCTACAATCTGAGTCCCCCCAGCCTTCCTCTGACTCAGTGAACCTTCAAGATGAACAACCTGCATTCATCCTAGGTCCCATGGTGGAAGATAGAGATGATTCATCCCCTCCCTTCTACACCTCCCTGAACATACATTATAAAGTGTTGCATAATTGTCTCATGGATTCAGGAGCTTCCCACAACCATATGCCCAAAATAGTCATGGAAGAGTTGGGATTGGAAGTGACAAAGGCTTATCATGATTTGTACTCTTTTGATTCAAGGAGGGTGCAATGTCTTGGAGTCATCAAAGACTTGGTGGTATCTTTATTTTAGCTACCAATGAAAAGTGTGGTCATGGAAATTGTGGTACCTGATGTTCCCCCCAAGTTCGGCATGTTGTTGTCTAGGTCTTGGATTAAAAGACTTGGAGGAACATTACAGATGGATCTCACATATTCCACCATTCCATTCTTTGGAGGGGAACACAGGAGGTTGTAAAAAGAAGCCCAACTAGCCTATATTGTCAGTGATGAAGCAAACCCCACCAATCATCCCATCTTTTCACTTGACACGGATTTGGGGTCTAGTTTATTGCAGATCAATGAAACTATTGATGCCCCTTTACAGATCAGAAAGAAGCCCATTTTTAATCAGGAGATACCTCCTCCAACCACCTCTGTTTGGAAGATGTTATTTGACGGAGATTCTTCCAGTATAGGCACTGGCGCTGGAGTGGTTTTCATATCACCTTGTCAAGAGACCATATCCCTATCATACAAGTTGGAATTTGAAACTACCAACAATGTGGCAAAGTATGAAGCTCTTGTTCTGGGTATGAGGGTTGAAAAAGAAATGGGAATAAGGGAGATGGTAGTGTTTGGAGATGCTGAATTGATCATCCAACAAGTCAGGAATGTTTATCGGGCCAAGAATCCTTGGCTCAGAAGTTACAGAAACGAGGTATGGGACCTGATGGATAATTTATTCTCAGCTTTCAACATTTCTTTTGTCCCAAGGGAAGATAATACCTCAGCTGATTCCTTAGCTGTCTCAGCTAGTCTATTCAGGATCCCTCTACCGTCGAAGATCAATTGTGGGGTCAATATAAGATATAGGCCATCCATCCCAGGCAATGTAAAGCATTGGAACGTATTCGAAGACGACCTTGAAATCAAAAAATTTCTTCAGTCCGTCGACGAGTTTTCTGCATTGCACATTGATCAGGACCCTGATCCCGAAGTTGACCCTCACTCTGAGGTATTTTTAAATAAAATTGTTAATCACCATATTGTTCACCTGCCCAACAATCACATTCCAAGGGGACTAGTCCCTTTAGAAAGATTGTTCGATGGGAATGATGTTACAGTAAAAGGTAATATTTCGGGAAGAGATGCTGATATATCTGAGTGCAACATTGGCACACAAGAGGAGCCTAAGTTCGTCAAGTTGTCAAGTGGCCTAACTCAAGAACAGAGGGCCAAATACACTGAATTATTAAGATAATTTGTTGATGTGTTTGCATGGACCTATGAAGACCTCAAGACATATGCCACATATGTCATTGAAAACAAGATCCCACTGAAGGAAGAAGTCAAACCATTTAGGCAAAAGCTAAGATAGATAAATCATGTGTTGTTTCCTGTCATGGAAAGAGAGGTGAAGAAGTTGTTAGATTCCCAAATCATTGTCCCCTTAAGATACTCTGAATGGGTGGCCAATTTGGTCCCGGTGAGGAAGAAAAGTGGAGAAATCAGACTCTATGTTGATTTCAGGAACCTGAATAGGAGCTCAAAGAAAGACAATTATCCCCTACCCAACATGGAACACATATTGCATAGGGTAACTGGTGCATCTAGGATATCCATGATTGATGGTTTTTCTAGTTATAACTAGATATCATTCATGCCCGAGGACAGAGAAAAAATGGCCTTCACCACTCCTTGGGGCACATTCATGTATGCCAAAATTCCCTTTGGATTGGTGAATGCAGGAGAAACATTTCAGCGGGCCATGGATATAGATTTCATTGGGGAAAAAGATCAGTTTGTGGTGATCTATCTGGATGGCATCAAAATCTTCTCCAGGTCTAACCAAGAGCACTGTTGTCACCTAAAAAAAGTGTTCTTGAAGTGTCGGAAGTTTGGCCTATCCTTAAACCCTAAGAAATCTTTGTTTGCTATGAAGGAGGGGAAGTTGTTAGGTCATATAGTATCAACAAAGGGAGTAAGGTTGATCCTAGTAGGGTAGAGGCAATTCAGACCCTGTCACTTCCCTGGTCTAGAAAGGAAGTTCAAGATTTTTTAGGGAAGATTAACTTTCTGAGGAGGTTCATCTCAAATTTCGCTGAGATGGTGAAACACATCACAGCCATGCTCAGGAAAGGAAATGAAGTTAAATGGACTGTTGAACCCAGGGAATATTTTATCCAGATAAAGAAGGCATTGACTAAGGCACATGTGTTGATCAGTCCTGATTATTTCAAGGATTTCCTTATTTTTCTTTTGCTTCTTTTGATACAGTAGCAGTGGTCTTATTGCAGAAAAATGAGGAAGGGTGAGAACAACCCATTTCGTTCTTTAGCAAGGCATTGAGAGATGCAGAAGTACAGTATGAGATCATGGATAAGAAGGCCTATACCTTGTTGAAATCTCTCAAAGCTTTCAGACTCTATGTCTTTCACTCAAGGTTCATTGCATACGTTCCTTCAGCCTCTATGAAGGACATCCTTATACAGACTAACATAGATGGGAGAAGAAGTAAGTGGATTGCCAAGATCCTGGAGTTTGATCTGGAGATTAAGCCCACCAAGTTGATAAAGGGGCAGGTTTTAGCCCAACTGTTGGCTGAATCCAATTGCAAAGCCTTGGGGATTATCTTCATCAATGCATGTTCATAAAATCAGCAAGTTGAGTCATCCAACAAGAGTTCTCAAGGTGATTTATCACTAGCAGAATGCACCTGGTACAGAGATATTTTGTATTTTCTGCAAGAATTGAAACCCCTTGATGGAATGAGGAAGAGTAAGGCAAGAGCTTTAAAGCTCAAGGTGGTCATATATTGCCTCATTGACCAAGATTTATACTGGAAAGACCCTCTAGGGGTATTCTTAAGGTGCTTGAATCCACAAGAAGCCCAAAAAGTTATGTTTCATTTCCATAGCGACCTTTGTGGGGGGCATCATTTCTGGAAGACCACAGCTCACAAAATCCTCAGGGTTGGGTATTATTGGCCCACTTTATTCGTTGATGTCTGCAGAGAAATCAGAGCTTGCATCAAATGCCAAAAGTTCTCAGGAAAGCAGTAGCTCAAATCTCTGCCACTAAAGCCTGTAGTAGTTTCAGCACCCTTTCAGCAGTGGGGATTGGACTTCATTGGAGAAATTCATCCTCCCTCAAGTGGCCAACACAGATGGATCCTGATTGTGACACACTATTTCACCAAGTGGATAGAAGCTTCCCCCACCAGGAGTACTTCACACAAAGTAATTATCATCTTCCTGGAGGACATCATAGCCAGATTTGGCTTCCCCGGTAGAATTTTCATCGATAATGCTGCCTCTTTCAGGTCTTAGCCTCTGGTTAAGTTCTGTGAACAATTTGAGATTTCACTAATTCACTCCACTCCCTATTATCCTCAAGGAAATGGACTGGCGGAGTCTTCCAATAAAATCTTGATCAAGCTCATTAAAAAATTATTGGAAGACAATAAAAGGGCTTGGGATTCAAAACTCAAATTCGCTCTATGGGTTGATCGAGTGACAACAAATAGGTCCCTAAACACCTCACCTTTCCAATTTGTTTATGGGACAGAGGTTGTTTTTCCTACTCAACTCGCTTTATCTGTGGAAAAATTCTTTCAGGACCTTAAAGGAGAACTGGACCATATGGTCAGAAGGATTCATCAAATGCTGGAGGTGCAGTAGATCAGGGAGCAGGTAATGAACAAGGCCTACAGTCATTAGCAAAAGATCAAGCAAGCCTTTGACAGGAAGATCAGTAAAAAGTATTTCGAGTTGGGTGATCTGGTGCTCAAGTGGGATACACCCAGGCAGGATAGAGGCAAACACAATAAATTCGATTCCCTCTGGATTGGGCCTTTCAAAATCTCTGAAGTATTCCCAAACAACACTTAATGGTTGCAGGATTTGGACAGCAAAGTAGTTTTTAATGGCCCAGTAAATGGGCATTTCTTAAAAAAAAAAAAAAATCTGAGCCGGAGACGGCTCCTCTATTTTTGTAAATATTGTTTTCTGTTTTCGGCTTAATAAATGACTCCATAGCCCAATAGAAAGGCACTGGAACTGCAAAAAATTCCTTAGAGCATCACAGGGATGACTCTATCCCCCATGGAGCCTAATGTTAGCACCTAAACATGTAAGAAGGGGTATTTTTCCTAAAAGGCACCCCCCATTGGCGAAAAGAGGGAAAGAAGTGGAGTAAAAACCCACTTATCCTAAGTTGGGGCGCGATTGCATATTTGGGTAAGCGGCGAGAAAATCTGGGCAGACAGAATCTACGCGCCCAGATCTATGGTCAGGATTGGATTCTGGACCCCCTTCGCCATTCTACCTTTAAGGTAGGGGGGGGGGGTTTGGAATTGGTCGTGCATCTCTCAACAGCCTAGATCAGAGCACCCATATNCTTTAACAAAGGGGGGGGGGGGTCTAGAATTGACAGCTCTTGATGGGCCCCACATTGTCACATCTCCAATATCCTCCTCCTTCCGCCATATGTCTTCCATTCAGCTGCATCCTGGATCATCCCTTTCCCCTTTTCTCTCATTCCCACCTGTCACCTCTTGCTAGGTGTTCTTCCCCTCATCCTCCAACTCATCTTTCTGCCTTTCCTCAGGCCCGTCGCCTTGCATTTTCCCTGTCATTTTTCCATGGCACTTCACCTTGTCATCAGGTGCCACAGCCCTCTTCCCCCCATCCACATGGCCCCTCTCCATATCATCACCCACTCATCTCCTGACATGTGTCTCTCTTTCTCTCCCAATTGCTTCCATCTGTATGGTCATCTCCACGCCTTATCCACTTGAGCCCCGCATTCCATGTCACTTCTACCCATCCACTATTTCCAATTAAGCACCCCATCCTTTGCACTGGCCTCCACGTCCTATCCATCAGTTCGTTCAGCCGATCCAGGTGGCAGCTCAAGAAGACCTCCACGCCTCAAAAGTACAGAGTTGGTCGGGTCGTTCTCAATCCCAAGGAAATAGTTATTGAGGTAGTTGGTGGTGGTTAGACATCGTCTCCTCCATAAATGGAAAGTCCGACGATGAATTTAAAGCACATCGGTTCATTCGTAGGACTGTCAGGAGTTCGATTGCATCTGTCATAAGTGCACGATAATTTAGAGACTGCGTGTGCAAATTGTCAGTGGACATGTAGACGCAATGTTTTTAATATAGTGTCTCGGTTTCGCTATTGTTGTTTTTCTTTGAGTATATGTAGGCAATTTTGCCATTTTGTAATCTATCGATGGTAGAGCACAACTCCCGATTGTAAATCTTTAATCCAGCCTCTGGTTCTTTGGTTATATAAGAACATTTGAGACTTCTTGTTTAATGGTAGCCAACTTCTTCTTTTCCCTTTTTCTCTGAATCTAAGATCCCAGGCATGAATGATCTAGTCGGGTGTTGCATTGCTATATTATGTAGGTTTTATTTTATCAGTTCTACAATCTTCTTGGGTTCATTTTGAAGTTGTTCAGCTCTGACAAGACCTCATAGATGAGACTTTTCCTCTTTGTGAAGGCTGTTGGAAGACCTGACGTCCAGAGTAGACTTTGTTTCCCCTCTCTCTCCCCTACTTACTCACCACTATCATTATTACTGGCTTAGGTTACGTCAATACCTCATGTGTCACTGTGGTTCCAGCCCAGTTTTCTAAGTTAGAACGATATTGTTTTGAGTTTACTTCCATTTGATCACCCTTTTATAAACAAAACTTGACATAAAACTGATGGGTGTCGGGCTCTGCTCCTACTGCAATCCAGGAGTGACTTCTGTCGCCAACACCTACCAGCTAACTCTGTTCACCAAGTGGGGTCATGGACAGAGTGATTCTATAGCATGCAAATTTTTAAGTTAAAACAACATTCATACCAAAATAAAAAGACCCTTCTAAATGTTGAAATATGAACCTACAATGGAAAAGAATTAATTATAAATTCCTAATTATGTAGCATTTTGATCATTAGCATCACGATGTGATCTACAACTAACCAGAGTAGAACATGGGATAAAATCAACAACTATCTAATTGAAATGATAAGTGACTTTAGGAAGTAATAAACCATGAATTAAACTTGCAGAAAGAAAATACAAATAACAAATAAATAAATCCCAATACCTCACCTTGAGTGGCCCCTCTCAAGGATCGGCCTATGTCTGAGCTCAGGAATTCACCAAGGAAAAATTCA
>ML818794.1:99614-115971 GCA_009831015.1 Picea engelmannii
CTAGGTTTTCATTTCCTATGGCTTTTATCTTTTACCAGTTGCTTTTACCCCCTGGGCCTTTAGCCCCTTCTTCCCACAAGACAAGATGCACCCTGGAAGGTCATCCTAATGGCCAGACTAGGGGAATGGGATGGATGAGCGGGGTATAAGATGTAAAAGTGATCAAATGGTGGGAGCGGACGATGGATCTGCAAACCCCCCTTGGTGGCTAACCAAAACCCATGAATACCGGCTTGCTAAGTTGCCCCATCAATCACCCCAACAATGGTCAAGTGGATTAGTGTAAGATCCAAGCAGTCATCCGAAATGAAAGAAACCTAATGCATATATAAGAAGGTTATAATGATCAAATATGACACATACCATGATACCTCGGACCAATTACCTCATGGAGCAAGAGCCCTCTCAGATGCAAGCCCAGGCCGGTAGTGATGGAAGCTGCTACTGCTGACAGGACAAAGCTGGCTGAGAAGAAGAAAGATGGGCCCTCCAGGGCCATACTAAAGTTACTCCTTCTCTCGGTACTCCATGTCTAGGACCATGTGGGCCTCGAGACATGATCTCCTAGTTATCCCTAGATATCGGGGATAATAGTCCATCTCATGTATTGGTCATCATAGTTTCCAACAGGTTAATATTGTTCCTTTACTGCATCCACAAAAAAATACCAAGTGGGATCGGTCCCATATATTTTAGAATCCTCTGTGGAACTCCGCTCCCAATAAGTTTCCCACCAATGTTTGACATGAAGGAGAGATTTAAGGAGTGCGAAGGTGATATTTTCTTTGTCGAAAAATTTGTGAATAGAGAAATAACCTTCTAGCAGATTTAACCATTTATCTAGGGCTTCTGCATCTATTTGTCCTTCAAATACAGGAATATCAAAATTAACTTGTACCTTGAAAGGTGAGTTGCCTCCAAAGAGAACTCTTGATGAAGATACGCCCATTTCTATCGGCAGGCATTGAAGGATGTGAGAAAAATTCTCCATCATTTCGCCCCTCTATCGCGTGAGAGCTTGCTCAAGCAACAGCCTGATAGGATCGTCTGCTCCGTCCTTTTTCATTTCTTCTACCATTGAGGTTTTCTTGGATGTGCAAGAGCGATTGTCTTCAAGAGAGACAAGCTCGAGACCCAACTTGTTATACTCGGACCTCGTTGGGGACATGCACTAAAAAATGATCAAGAGCAGCCCGCTCTGATACCACTGATCCGAATTATTTTCGACACGAAATGAGAGCAGAGATATAATAAATAAATGCACAGAGATATCATAGATATTCAATAATATAACAGAAATGTATCATATATGCAACCATAAATACAGATATACAGTAATACACAATTTCTATTAATGAAAGAAATGTACAAAGACAGTAAAAATACAGAGTGAAAGACTCGCTAGAATGGTGGCAACTTATCTCTGAGAAGAGATGTGACGGCTACTCACATTTGCCAGAATATGATTACAATGAGGATCTGAAACCCTTTTTACAATAAACAGGAATGCCAAAATTCCTAGACATCCAAAAACCTAACCCTAGGAGATGAAGTGTCAAAAGTCATGTGGGCCCCGTTTGGGTAAGTTAGTGCATCAACTTCCCAGGGTCGTAACTTTTGCATATGATCTCCATTTTAGGCGTATGATAGCCCATTGGAAAGGTATCGTAGAGGAGATTCATTTTAGGCACAATATTGAAGGAACTTAAATATTTCAAACTTGTTTTCCCAAAAAACATCGTTTAGGGCCTCAAAATGGCCCCAGAAGTTAAAAACTGCTAAAAATAGTAAATTTCCAAAATTGACAGAAAATTGTTTTGAACCAGTTGGAAAAGGTGGGTTGCCACCGATATCCACCTAGATAACATATACAGGTAACATATGGAGTGCTTCGGTGGCACTGAAAACCCTAATGTAGGTATCACACTCATCCAGATACCAATGGCCAAATTTCAGTATAATCTTTTTGGCTGCATCTGACAGCCTTGGGCACTCTTTCTTGAACAGCAAAAAATAAATATGTGTGATAAACTAGTCGCAGATGAGAGAGTAGGATTTTTTGTACCTGTTCTCCCACAATATGTTGAAATATACATGGACCGGGAGCTCTGAGGGATGCGAGCTCGGGTTCATTCTGACAAAGGTAATTCTAACACAGATGACATCCAATAAATAAGAAGCCATGTAGAAGTAAGGGGTTTCTCCCTCTTTCGACGTCTAAGCCTGTCATATGCAAGTTCTCAGTTATTTGGAAATGATGGAACCCCAATTAAAAATTCTGGAAATGGCTACAATATAAGCTAGAGGCATCCAAGCCTCCGAAAACCTGGACTAGCACTCTTTCTCTCCATGCAATCAGCAGAGGAGGGCCATTAGATAGATGTACGACTCCCTTAGATTGGCCATCGGGTAACAGTCAGAGGTCTGATTGGTGAACGTTTTATCCTCTCTCCACCATGAAGCCATCACCTTGTTGGTGTCGTGTTTCTCATAGAAGCTCAAAAACAAATTAGTGTTCAGCCACTCCTCCGACTCTCTAAGCTTGCAGTAATTATGAACCTCCACTGGAAGGAAAACCCTGACACACTCATCGTTGTCATCATTAATTAGACATCTTTGAGTGTCTGTGTGGTCAATAAGCCATTGCATAAGTTCAATGCAAGGGAAAACTAGAGTTCTTCTCGCTACCATGTGCAGATAATCTCTTCGGATATTGGGAAAAACTTCGTCGTCGATCTTCCTTGTATCGGGGTCATTGTGCAGCATATATTCGGGGAATTCCTCCCACTTGATTTTCTTGAAAAGTTCTTCCTAGCGCAGGAATACAGTCTTGGTACTGATGTTTTCCTCTGTGTCTCCAAAGGTTGGGGGCTGAATGAAAGCCTTCTTGGTAGTTTTTTTTATGACAGACACCGGCTTTGGAGAAAATTCCAATTGTCTTGCAACCGCTGGGGAGGAACCTTCTCCCACCTCTAGTTCTTGTAGCTTTGGTGCTCTTGGAGATTTCCTGGTGGTAGGTTTCTTTGGAGACATTGTTCCTGCAACCTAAAACGATCCTTTAGGCATGTGTACAGAGGAACATTGGATAAAACCTATGAAATGAAGAATAAAACATCCATAGACTGGTACATATCTATAATGCTTACTAAACCTATTGTTTAATACTCACTGGACCTTGGAAGCTTTCCCCAGATTGTTTGTCTCACTCCTATGGATGTTCTGGACTTCTTTGCGCACAGAATAATCTTGTTTACAATGACTCAAGAGGACTTACTGGGAGAGATCCTACCAGTCGTATCAATGAGTTAACTCAAGTAATGAGTGAAATTCAAAACAACCTACCGCTGAATATCTGCAAATAAATTCTATGTGGGTTGATGGCGGAGGAGCAGAGGATGATGCATTGTATCATCATGTTCAAACGGTCCTTTTGATTCACGCACGAATTAGCAACTAATGCGAGATTTTGGAATTAATTATCCCTTTAAATGCGTCATATCTAGCGTATATTAGAGATAAAACATCCCATAGCGTCATTTTCTTAGTGGGCACATCGGGAATCAACAATATCCTTGTGTATGTTATCGTTGGCATATTCCTAAGAAAGCCCCCAATGTCAATTGATTTCATCATATGATGTTGATGTGGTAAAACTGGTTCGGGGTGTGATGTGGGTCTCGGGAGCTGGTAACGACTCAAGGAAAAACTAGATCGTATGTCTAACCACTCGAGCAACGACAGATGGAAAAAGAGGACAAGTGGTTTGACCATATATCTCAGTCTGATTCGGGTATTTCAACAGGAGTCGTGTATTAAAATAAACCTAGGATTTTCGAGGCCAAAATTTGTCGGGGTCGGCGATCGAGGATTGACTTATCATGATCTCTACGGGTTATCCTTCTAAAATCTTGTTGATGTCGAAATTTATTGGGGAACAACTTTCAGCGGTATCATTTCTTTTTCCGTGAGTGCTTTCTC
Organism: Picea engelmannii; assembly: GCA_009831015.1. NCBI lineage: Eukaryota > Viridiplantae > Streptophyta > Pinopsida > Pinales > Pinaceae > Picea > Picea engelmannii. Next base: position 103,593 of record ML818794.1, read on the forward strand.
TTTTAGCCTTTCATCGATGTCGATGGGATCGGTCATCGGCGATATCCTCGGTGATGCTTGTTGCGAAAGAAGGCTCTTGTCTACCGACGTCGATGAACATCAGGACTCGAAAACTTTGGTTCTCTCGAATGTTTTTCTTTCACGCTTAATCCTTTCCGTTGCCAAATTTCTTAAGCACGTTAGGGAAATTTTTGACTGCCAATTCTCTAATTTAGATATTATTCTTTTAAGTTATTGGTTTTCGCATGCTCAAGCAAACTTTGAAAGACTTAAATGGAGAACAAAAGGATAAGCAAAGGAAACATTTTTCATACTAAGGTCGAATTTGACAGTGCAAAATATCAAGTGGTACCCAAAAAGTAAAATTTGACATTGGCTTTTTAGGGTGTGTTGAGTGCCCAACAAATGGCGACTTACTAGGCAAAAGAAAAATATTTGTTCCTTCTTCATGCTCGGCTGATACGAACGTTGATGGGGAACCTTACTGATTTTAAATTGGATCTTTGTTTACCCATGCATTTGAAATTCTCTCGTTGATGCTTCTGGGTCTACCTATGAGGTTTTAACCTTTATTCCTCCTTCGTTTCCTGTAACCCTGACCCATGCCCTTTTTTACAAAAGTCTAGTAAAGCATTCACTGGCATGGAGCCTTTAGTTACCTCTACTCACTTGCTTCAGTGTTGCTCCACTTCTAGTGAGCGTCCATAGTCACAGCGAAGTCACCCCAACATCACATACCTTGCTCCGCTTCCAGCGAGCATCCATAGCCCCGGTGGAGATATATGCATACCCTCTCCTACTATTTACTCTTCTGATAATGTCAATTTTATTTTGGCATAATTCCCTGAGTGAGGGGGAGAGGATGACGTCTTTTATTTTGCAAGATGATATGGTTTAAGGTGAAGCTCACTAGCTCTGTATTTGAGGTGCATGTAGTCCTTTCCATCTTACCTTCTTTCCCTTAAGGTCTTACCAAACCACTAACAAAACACTTCTAACATTTCTCCAAAGTTGTTCATCTGCGCAGGTTAGATAAAGAGCCCCTCAAAGAAACCACAGGTTCCTCAATGCTTCGTGTGTTGTTAGTGAGCGATGAGTTAGGAACAAAGGTCACTATGTCACATGATTTAAGGTCAACAATTGTCTTGCTAAACATAGCTTTCAAAAGAGCAGAAATCCAGAAAGAAAAAAAAAACAACAAAAACACACTTTGCAATCATAAAAACACTCGTACAAAACATAAAACATATTATTATTATTTTATTTTTATTTTTTGATGAAAATTATTATTGGAAATATTGTTTTAGGGCTTCGCCATTTACTAGGAGGGTGTCTGGTTCCCCCCTCAGATTCTACTACTGATAAGTACCTACCCCAATCTTCTCAGCCACCTGGAAAGGTCCAAGCCACAGATTCTGAAACTTAGAATGTTTCCCTTTTGGCTTGTTTGCTCTATCCCATTTTAGGACTAAGTCTCCTACTTCAAAATTCTTCTCTTTATCCTTATGCTTATCAAACCATATTTTCACTATCTATTGGTGGGCTAAGAATTTTGACTTATCATTTTCCCTTTCTTCTTCTAGCATGCGCAGAGTGTCAATTCTTTGTTGTATGACCGATGAAGGCTCCCCTCTGGAATCTTGGGCTAGTTAAAGAGATGGGAGGTAAAGTCCGTTCGAGAGAATAGCTTCCTATCTGTATACCAGAAAGTACGGGGAATTCCCTATAGCTTCCTTGGGTGTGACCCTATCAGCCCATAGAGATTTATGGAGTAGATTATGCCAATTCCTTTGGTTGTTTGCACCCGTCTTATTTCATATTCTAACTAGGTTCTTATTAGTCGATTATGCCACCCCATTTCCCTATGGATAATAATTTACAGAGTACCTAATTATGATTCCTTTGTCCAGAGCAAACTCTGTCAATAGGGTGTAAGAAAAATAAGCTTCATTATCAAAAAATAGGACAGAAGGGACACCAAACCTTGTGATTAGTTGTTGTTCTATGAATTGGATCACCACCTTCTCATTTACATGAGTCAGAGGGATGGCCTCTGCCCATTTCGTGAAGTAATTGGTGGCAGTAAGAATGTGCTTGTGTTGTTTTGAGGAACTGGGTGTAATTTCTCCTATGATATCCAACCCCCATTGCTCAAAATTCCTAGAGATATTCACTGGTTGGAGTGGAACTACTGATCTCTTCTCCCTCCCAACGCTTATTTGACAAGTTTTGCAGTTTCTAGTGTAGGTGTGAGCGTCTTTGAATAAGGTGGGCCAATAATAACCAGCTCTCAGTATCTTATGAGTGGTGGTGTTTCCTGCGAAATGTCCACCAGCAGGGCCATCATGGAGCTCCCTCAGAAATTTGTCTGCATCTTCACGTTTGAGACATCTTAATATTACCCCATCATAATTAACCTGGAAGAGTACCGAATTTACGAGGCGATATTGTGCATATTTTAACCTCAAATCTCTCCTTTCCCTAGGGTTGAGATTTTATGGACAAGTCCCATGGTGTAGGAGATAAGTTATCTTCCCATACAAAGACTCTTGTCCTGGGGAGATGTATGAAACTTCGCCACACCATAACACCACTTCATTCTCCCACCTAGAATCTTCATTTACTTGGTCCTGGGCTTCGACTGCAAGTTTGCATAACCCTTGCCCTTTAACTAGTTTGGCAGGTTTTATATCTGGATCAAATTCTTGAACTACTGCCATCCAGTTCCCTCTTCTTTCCCCCATCTCCTGTTGAGTGAATAGGGATCGGACCACAGGGTGAGGCATTATTAATTTTATGTGGTTATTGAGGATGTAGGACCTGGAATTCTTTATTTCTTTCTAGACTATGTAAGCATGTTTATCTATGGCAGGATAATTTAGTTCGGCTCCCTGGAGGTTGGTGCTCATGAATGAAATCAGGGCCTTGTTTTTGTCATCATCCTTTTGATTCAATACCGCAACTAACGATTGCTCATAGGTGAAATTATAGAGGAAGAAGTCTCTACTGAAATCGGGACTTTGTAACATGGGGGCTTGAGATATAACAATTTTGATGTTGGTCAATTGCGACTAATACTCATGGATATCGGTCATAGATTAATGACTTACACTATGCAGTTAATCCTGAAAATAATATCTAATTTTGATGTTGTTGAAATAATCCTTCCGTTCATCATCCCACTTAAATTTGGCATCTTTATGAATCATCTTTTGTAAGGGTTTGATAGTTTTCATGAAATAGGGAGTGAATTTCCTCACGAAATTGATTTGTCCGAAAAAGGACTGGATAGCTTTCTTATTGTGAGGCAACGGGAGTTGAGCTATGGCCTTAATCCTTTCTGGGTCTATGAAAATGCATGCTTGAGATATAATGTGGCCTACCAACTTAACTTCCTCGACACCGAAAATAATTTTCTTCGGATTTAATGATATATTGTATTTCCTACACCTTTTGAAAATATGAGTTAAGTCTTCGATGTGATCTTCTTTGTTCTTTGAATATACAGTTACGTCGTCCAGATACACTACCACACACTTGTTGATTAGTCCCCAAAATTCTACGTCCATGGCCCTTTGGAAGGTCACCCCTGCGTTAATTAACCCAAAAGGCATGTGTTTATAAGCGAAGGTTCCCCACTTGGTTTGGAAGGTAGTTCTCAGACAATCTTCCTCTAAAACCAAAACTTGGTTGTAGCCTGAGAAACCGTCCAGTAGAGAAAAAATATTCGAACCATACACGGTCTGTAGGAGTTGCTTCATTGGGAGGACTAGGTAATTGTCCTTTTCTGAAGCTCTGTTGAGGTTCCTAAAATCTACGCATAAGCAGATTTCTCCAGAATTTTTCCTCACCGGCACCAGATTTTCTACCCACGCGGAATGCCTAACCTGGAAGATGATTTTGGCATCTAAAAGCTTCTTCAATTCCCGATACATGAGAGGTTCAAGGGATGGGTGATACTTTCGGAGTTTATGTTGGAAGGGTTTCATTTCGGGTTTTAACGGGATAGTGTGTTGAATGATGCGAGTATCATAAGTTTTTAGATATCGATAGGACCATGCAAAGACATCTTGATATTGTTTGAACGGTTTGAGATAATCCTTCCTTTCCTCCTTAGATATAGTCATACCGATATTTATATTATTTGGGTTTTCCGGGGTTCCGATATTTATGGTTTCATGCATGGGACAGGAGCTACCGATCTTTGCATTTCTAGGCCCCTTAAATCGTTTTTTCAGGTGAAACAGATTTTCCAAATTAGCTATCCCTTTCGGGATTGTGTGAGACTTCAATTTGTCAATAGGTTGACTTGTCTGAGGATCAGTTTCTATCGATTTGTCCTGGAATACTTCATCGTCAGTGGCCAAATCTTTGAAATTGTCTTGGTTAGTCAGGAATTTTATGATTTGTTCATCTCCTTCAAAGAATTTCCAATTAGAAATGTTGTTGGGCACCGATGGTTTGTAGAGTAGTTCCACAGTGAATCAGGAGGCTTCATAATCCTCTAGAGGTGATATCCTTGAAGCAGTTGTGGCCAGGAAATCAGCAAGACTATTCTTTGCTCTGGTAATCGTGGTGATATTTAAATCTTCAAAATGCTCTATTAGCCTATGCACTTCCTACTGATAATTATTTAGGTGTGGGGAATTGCAATGTATATTATTTCTTACCTGTCTAACGATAATCTCAGAATCCTTGAAAACCTTCAATTATTTGACGTTTAAGTCTATGGCTTTGTTTAACCCTTGTAGTAGAGATCCATACTCGGTGGTGTTATTTGTGCATTCAAATTCAAGTCTACAGGATGGGAAATGATGCTTACCCTTTGGATCAATGAGGATACACCTGGCCCTAGATCCTTCCTGTGATTTAGATCCATCAAAGTATATGGTCCAAATTTGTTAACGGCAATCGTCCTTTTCCTCTTTTTTATTACTTTCTTGCTCCCCTATCTTTTGTTCTGTAATATCCATTACAGGGTCTTGACAGAAGAGGGTGTCTTCTGTTGGTGTCGGCGATTTCTCTTGAAAAACCATTTCAGATTTTTGAGTGAGAGGGACATCGGATAAGAGAGGGGAAAATTTCTCGAAGTAGGAATCGTAGGAATAATTTCCTAGCACCAGGAAATCTGTCGATGAGGGTTCGTTCAAGGTTTCTAGGTTAGTGACAATATGTTTCATATATCTCTCCCTATCGATTATGATCATATCTTTATGCCCCTTCAATGGTAGCCAAATGTGCACCCAGTCTGTGCTAAAGTGTCCATTTAATTTCTCATACCAGTCTCGACTTAACACCAATCCATAAGCTTCTAGGATGTCCACTATAATGATGTCAATCACTTGCACGAACTTAGGATGTGTGGCTATTTTGATCATTACATATTTGAGTTCTCCCATGACTTTCACCTGGGTTATGTCTAGTTCTATTACATGTTTATCACTCTTGAGAGGGACTGCATTTATTTTCTTACAGATAGACAGTGGCATAACATTAGAGGTTGCTCTTGAATCAACCAAACAGTTATGGAGGTTCATGTTGAAGACTTCAAATGTTAAAAGGAAAGGTGGGACAAAAGGTATTCCCTTATTATCTTCAAAACAAGTGTTCACAGTTGGTTTATTCCCTAGGTCTGTGGGGATTATATTTCTTACTAGGTCAGTGCTCGTCGTAGGATTTTCTACTGATTTCAAAGCCTATAATAGGAAGTCCTTTTGCTGAGGGATCCTACAAATGTTCATAACTGATATATTAGCCTCGAACTTCTTCAAATATTCAACTATGTTGTACTCCATCTTGGGAGATTCTCGGGTATGGATACTTATAGGGTTCTTACAGGGGGAAAAAGGTGCTTTTGGATGATCGGGGCATGTCTTTCCCCTTGAGGTTTGGGTAGCAGAAAGATATTTTGAGACAGGTGGACCCCTACTGCGTGTTTGCACCACCAAGACTTCTACAGGTGGTTCTTGACACTCAAACAGTTCATTGGAAGGAAATATTAGGTTAGGATCCCATATCAACATGGTTATATCCTGTGGTGGATCAATCTCTTCCTGATCATCAACATTTATAACTGACCCGCTTGGTTTTTCAGTTAGGGAGGCTTCATCAAGAAACCGATTAGCCATCAAATTCATGGCATGCACCCATTGAGGGAAATCTCTTTCGGAGTGGTTTTCTTGGTGATAAGTACAGAAAGAATCAGATGCTACATTTCCCAGATCAATATTTAAGTTAGCTGGGGGAGGTTCAATTTCTTTGAATGCGGATTTGTTTTAAAGAAAGGCTTATAAGGCCTTTGGCCTTGGTTTCCTTCCATTGTGTTTCTCTTCATGTCTATGATCTTGTTTGATAATTTCTTGACCATGCGTTGTAGATCTTCTATGTCTCCATTACCCTTGTCAGGATTCTGTTCTTCATGTTTCCATGGTAGTCTAGTCAAAAGGAGTCCTCTACTGGGAGTAGGTTGAACTTCTTTCTTAACTAAAGAGAGTTGGCCTTCTTTACACCTTTTCATCTGGAATTCAATCGTTTTGGATTCTTCAAAATTATTATCTAAGGTTCGCTTGGTAGCCATCTTCACGAACATAGAAATAGAGGTTGGGAGCACATTAGCATATACTTCAATTTGAAAATCCTGAGTAGTTTTAGCTTTGGGTTGGAAATTTTTTAATATGGTTGTGAATATTTGATTGAAATCTTTAACCTTTTCTTTCGAAATCATGGTGGCAGCGAACAATTCAGCCATCAAAGCTCCTGTAGTGGTTTCTTCGGCAAATTTATCTAGAAAATATTTCTGAAACTTGGTCCAACTGGTTATGGACCCTAAAGGTAAGTTGAAATACCATGTGGAGGCTAAGTTCTCAAAAGTATAGGGGAACATCCTACAAAATACGTCTTCATGATCGACGTTCATAAGTTTGATCGCTAGTATGAATTTCTTGATATGATCTTCAGGAAATCCTTAAGTCTCGTGGTCAAATTTAGGAAGCAACTTCTCTGGGTGTCGACGAAGATTATTTACTCATCCTAGGATGGCCAAAGTTTCTCTGGCCAACCAAGGTTGGTTGTTCTGAGGTGGTTTTTCCCCTTCTTCTTCATGGTCGTTGTTTCTTCCATATCTTCAAATTCTGAGTTAAACTCCTCCTCTTCCAAAAAATCGCCTAGTTCAGAGACATCGTTGGTTGTCGTTTCAAGGATAATATTCAGAGGATGTTCTATTTCAGTGATTGTGAAATATATTAATTCTTCTACAGTGTGCACGAAAACCTGGTCGGGGGTGTCGACCACTAGTCTACTTATTTGTTTTCTTCGAGGAAGTATCGGAGCTAAGGGTAACGCACTGATCTATCAGGTGTAAGATCTCGTATGTCAGTGAACAATTTTTATTCCTTGGGCTGGGGTGAGTTACTCATTTCAGGAGTACTCGATGTCTGTGGGTTGTCTTGTGAATGACTAGCCATGCACGTGGGTTGTTATGAATCTATAGGTTGTTTGAAATAATATGTTAAATATGTGTTCAACCATTCATTTTCAGGCCCTCCTTCTAGCGCCAATTCTGTTGATGGGTCCTAAATCCCTTAATTCAAAAGTAGGAACCAAACCCTCCACCAAGGCCCAAATAGACTCTACAACGTTTAATAGTGGAATGGTTCTCTATATCTTGTGATCCGGCCAATTTATCGATGGGATTTATGTTTTCTTGTGAAGGCTCTTCCTTCAGTTCGGACTATCTATTTTTGTATTTTCTCTTGGGTGGTACCAATATGAGGTGTAAGCCAGTATAAACCAACTTGGCAACAAACAGGAGTAATTTTTAAATACTGGGAAGAGGCTAAGCTTGGGATAACCCGCTACTCAAGCATGCAGATGACAATTCTATACCACGGGCCTAGTACTAATACATTAGCCATGTGAGCATCCAATTACTGTCTAAGAAACTAATTATCAGAAAGAAAACACATATGCGATAAGATAATGGCAAGCAAAATAATTCACCTACACTAATCAACCATCACATGATAACATAACGATTCATCGTCATCATTAAAGTAACGAACAACAAAATATTGCACCAGATAACTTGACAATAGATTAAATATCTCTTACTCATTACATCATCATTCATGAAATGAGATAGGAAACAATTCTTCTCCACGTCCAATCACACATGAATTTGATGAAAATAACTTGTCTCTGGTCCAGAAGGACTTCTCTATTAAAGGCAGCTTCAAAATAATTATTAACAACCAGAAAGAAAGATTTTCTTGCAACAGCCATCAACCCTGAACTAATTGGTTGACATTCTTATTTATAACATAAAATTCAAATGAAAATAATGGCTAAGTGTAGTTTAAACAAAACAAAATTCACCACATGGCGTCCTCTTCTAACAATTTCTTTAACAGTCAACTCAAGATATCACTTGAAAGGGTGAATTTTCTCATACTCTGACCAACTAATGAACACCTCCTCGCAATTTTGGGCCCATGGAAATCTGTGTTGTTCCATCGGAGCCATGAAAATTCATCTGATATCTACCGCATGCATCTGGTACTTCACCAGACTAGTGTTTAACTATTGTAGCACAGTCCGAGCTCTAGTCAGATGTTCCATAAAAATTTTCACTTATCCTGGATTTGTGTTGGTCATCATCGCTATCTCCTCGACCCATAATGCATCTTGCTTGGTATGCAATACGACTATGTCATACAAGTCGACGAAGTCGTCGAGGGTGTCGAACTCGTGGAGTCTGATATCCTTCATCGCTTTGTTTATTTTACCCCAATGTTTCTCGCATTTGGCCCACTTCTCTTGAATTTCCCGGTGTGGTTCCTGAGACATCTTAGCCCAATACTTGGTTGATAACTTCATATGATCAACACTTCTTTTTCCCAACATCTAGATGTCGTGTTCTTCTTTCTCTCTGCCCTGTTGGACTGTATCAATGTATTTGATTCTCTCTACAGCTTGTTGCTCCCTTTCATACCACCGCTCCATATCTTTACACATTGTGAATGCCATGAGAGTGTCATCCTGGAGCTCATTTATCTTCGCAGTAAAATGGTGCCGCTCTTTTTTGAACTTATGGTAAGCCTCTTCGAACTCACTTCTCAAGTAAATCATTGTCTGAGTGGTGCCCTGATAGTATTCAGCCAGGTGGCGCAAATGTTCTAGTTCCTTTAGGGTGGTGGCCAATTGTTTTTCATCATGTTTGGCTCTATCCAGGGTAGCATCTGATATCTCCATCCCCACGTCGATGAGCTCATATGTTCTGGCATTTTTTTTCTTTATCAAATTATCCTCTGTAGTGATGAGGATGGAGTGATCCAACATGATCCTCCTTTTCTTCGTGGTTCTTTGGACTATGGCCTTCCTCTTTCAATCATAGGAGATTGCATAAATATATGCTACCTCGTCTATAGGTTCAGGAATCTATTGATCACCCCATGTGAGTGTGTTTCCCATATTTCCGATGGTGTATATATGTTCAAGGTCGGGTTCTTGAACTTCCTCATTGTGCTCCGAAGGCCCGACCTCTACTTGTCGCTTGTCAGGGATTTGAGTATCGAGCGGAATAGAGGCATCGGTAAAAGACTCGATACTTACTTGTTCATCAGTCATTGAATCATTGATTTCCTTTTGCGGGGATCCTTCCTTTGGCTCATCCGGTTCTGACTTATCCTTCGGATTGTTGGCTCAGATCTCGAGCACTTCGGGCCTAATTGTGTCGGGAACGCTTTCGAATTCTATTTCCTTCTGTGGGACTTCCTGGGTTTGGACCCTGGCATCAGGAGAAGAAGTCTTCTCAGGTACCTTTTCTTCTTGGACACCCACAGGGGTCCCGAGAGATGCCTTCGGGCTCTCATCATCACTATATATATTTATAAACTCACTCAAAGGATTAGGCATGCTTGTTTCCATAGATATCTGGCATGTATGTGGTTAATTCGTAACACCTTTCGGAAATACTATCAGTGTTATTGTGGATTCAGGGTCATCTGACCCATTGATGTTATCTAGGTTTACGAAATTAGGGTCGCTTGGCCCCGTCAAGCTTTCTTCTGGGCTATTTGTTGGAAGCCTTGGAAACCTGATGAGGTTCGAGTTATCTCGCATCTGATTCATTATCTGTTGGTCTTGTTGATACATGAGTGCCCCTCTCTCCCATGCATCCTGAGCCTCGGGGAAATTCGTGTCCTGTACCAGGGTTACCTAGGAAATATCTATTGTTTTGGTGGCTTCCTGAGGAGCTTCCACCACTTTGACTGATTTGGGTGTTATCCTTTCTCCTCTTGCCCTGAGGACCTCTTGGGATGATTGTTCCAGGAATTTTTATTGCTCATCCCAACTCATGGACTTAAACCTGGTTTCTTTAGGGTCAGCCATCCTGGCCACCACCTCATCCCAGTTTTGAGCATTTTCAGTGAAGATCTCATCCTCAAACTGATCATGGGAATATGGCCAGCAGGATGATACTTGTGATGCGTGCTTCAGGACCAGACCCTTGGGTTCATTCTTGTGAAAATTCCCAGTCTGGAATCAGAACTTCAATTGCCTTAACCCTTCTTTCTTGGCCTATGCGGTGTCCTTTATCATGTAGAAACCAACATGAAATCCATAGGGTATGAAGGCTCGCTTATTATCTTTTACCAAAGTAGCATTGTAGCCTTGCAGAATGGTTTGATAACAGATTTCCCCTACTACTAGTCAATTGGGGACATATATAGGTAACAGATGGGGTGCTCTAGTGGCATTGAAAACCCTGATGTAGGTATCATGCTCATCTAGATACCAATGGCCAACTTTCGATACAATCTTTTTGGCTGCATCTAACAGCCTTGGGCACTCTTTCTTGAACAGCAAGAAATAAATACATGTGATAAACTGATCGCAGATGAGAGAAGAGGATTTCTTGTACTTGTTCTCCCACAAGATATCGAAATATACATGGACCGGGAGCTCGGAGGCATGCTAGCTAAAGTTCATTCCCGCAAAGACATTCTTGGCACAGATGACGTCCAATAGATAAGAAGCCATGTAGAAGGAAGGGGTTTCTCCCTCTTTCAGCATCTAAGCCTATCATATGCAAGTGCTCAGTTGTTTGGAGATGATGGAACCCCAGTTAAAACCTACTCCAGAAATAGATATCATATAAGCTAGAGGCATCCAGGCCTCTAAAAACCTGGAGTAGTCTTTCTACCCATGCAATCGACAAAGGAGGGCCATTATATAGATGTACGGCTCCCTTAGGTTGGTTGTCGGGTACCAGTCGAAGGTCTAATTCGTGAAATTTTTATCTTCTCTCCACCACGAAGCCATCACCTTGCTGGTGTCGTGTTTCTCATAGAAAATCAAAACAAAATCAATGTTCATCTTCTCCTTTGGCTCTTTGAACTTGTAGTAATTTTGAACCTCCACTAGAAGTAAAACCCCAACACACTCGTCATTGTCGTCATTAATCAAACATATCTGTGTGTCAGTGTGATCAATAAGACATTTCAGGAGTTCTATGCAGGGGAATACTGAAGTCCTTCTCCCCACCATGTGCACATACGCATTTCAGACATTCGGGAGGACTTCATCGTCAAGTCTTCTCGTATCGGGATCGTTGTGATGGGTATATTCGGGGAATTACTCCTGGTTGATTTTCTTGAAAAGTTATTCCCAACGCGGGAATACTGTCTTGGTCCCAATAATCACCTCTGTGTCTCCAAAGGTTGAGGGCTGGACGAAAGCCTTCTTGGTGGTTGTTTTGATGACAAGCACCGAATTTGGAGCAAATTCCAATTATCTTGCAACCGCTAGGGAGGAACCTTCTCCCGCATCTAGTTCCTGTAGCTTTGGTACTCTTGGAGATTTCCTGGTAGTAGGTTTCTTTGGAAGCATTGTTCTTGCAACCAAAAATGATCCTTTAGGCATGTGTACAAAGTAACATTGGATAAAAATGTATGAAATGAAGCATAAAACATCCATATACTGGTACATACCTGTAATGCTTTCTAAAACTGTTGTTTAATACTCACTGGACCTTGGAAGCTTTCCTCAGATTTCTCATCTCGCTCCTCTAGATGTTCAAAACTTCTTTGCACACAGAATAAGCTTGTTTACAATGACTCAAAAGGATTTAACGAGAGATATCCTACCAGTCGTATCAATCAATTAATTTGAGTGATGGGTGAAATTCAAGACAACCTACCGCCGAATCTCTACAAATAAATTCTACGTGGGTTGATGGCGTAGGCATAGAGGGTGATGCATTGTATTGGCATGTTTAAATGGTCATTTTCATTCATGCATGAATTAGCAACTCATGCAAGATTTTGGAATTAATTAACCCTTTAAATGCATTGTATCTAGCGTATCTTAGAGCTAAAAC
>ML818794.1:121554-133538 GCA_009831015.1 Picea engelmannii
ATTATAGTGAAAATTCCTCAATGACTTAGTTAAGGATGATTCCAGAACCCTATATTGTACAGGATGTATCTCCGAAAGTATAAGGCCTCAGGAGCTAAAATTGTAACCCAACGTACCTGGATCCATATAATAAATATCCTCCAAGCCTTTCCTTCTGAAACATTGTAGAAAAAAAGTTATAGAGAAAATACCAAGGTGTCTCATATGTAGCAGCGAAACCCCAAGACCTTGAGCTCTGATACCATATGTTAAGAACCAAATATCAATATAGCATAGAAAAACCTCAGAAAAAGTGCTCAATGCCTTGAAAAAGAGATAATTTCATATAATAATCCTCTTTGAGGGGGAAACCTCCTTTTACCCCACTTAAATGTTCAAGTACAAGATGATTCCAAATGAAAATGTCTCCTTGGTATATATAGGATACTAGGAGGTATAATTACAACTAATGGAATAAAACCGACATAAATAAAATAATATTACTAATGTAATATGCCCCAATTAAGGGGTAATGAGCCAATATTAGGGCTTAACATCATTTCATTCTTCGTGAGCGCTTACTCTCTTATTCTTTCGTCGATGCCGAAGGGATCGGTCATCAGCAATATCCTCGGTGATGCTTGTTGTGAAAGAAATCTCATGTATGCCGACGTTGAATTTCTTAAGCGCATCGGGGAAAAATTTTAATTGTCGATTCTTTTAATTTTTATCACATGCTCAAGCATACTTTGAGAGACTTAAAAATGAAAGGAAATGATAAGAAAAGACAACATTTTATTATATTAAAGTCGAATTAGACAGTGAAAAAGATCAAGTGGTACCCAAAAAGTAAAATTTGGCATAGGCCTTTTTAGGGTGTGTTGAGTGCTCAACACCAACCTCGCGTGACCTCGTGATTAACTCTGGTGTGAGTGGAGCCTCCTGATATTACCAATTATACAATGGATTTCTGCACTGCCTTTGTCATACACATATGTTGATTTAATTGCCTTGGAGAAGTTTACTCACAAAATCCTATTCCAAGGCACTAAATCCTAAGCTAGTTTGTGCACCCTAGAAAATAAAAGTGTGACTAATCAATTTTAAATTATAGCGTTAATTTTAATGGCCATGATTACTCAAAAAGGTATGGTAGTGAAACTCATTATGTTATGACTCAGCAAGAAAAGTAAATATGAATATAATGCAAAGTCCTAACTTCAATTTTCAATGAATGATATGCTTCTAATAACAAATGAAATTTTCAATTTCAACTGTGCAATTTTGAACTAAAAATGAAATCTTTCATTACATGCACTAAGCTAATGACAAAGACTCAAAAGATCAAAATGCCAAGCAATGCAAAATTCCTAATATTTTTGTATTTTCAATGCAAGAAAATTGAAAATGCATGGACTAAACAACAACTTGATATATAAAACTCTATTGTGTATAGAAAGAGATAACTCAAGAAGAATAACAAGGAGAGAAACACCCAGCCCAATGTACAAGGACAATCAAAATTAAAAGGTGATGAGAAATACTTGGCCCAAAAATTCAACCCGAGACAGGTTTCATGTCATCCCACAGGCACTTAACAATCACTACAGAGACCCAAGAAGACTCAGCAAACATAAAATCCCACCCAGCAGCCACCAAACCCAACAAACAAGCAAAAAAGGCTGATGTATGTGATTGTTCAAGGAAACAAAGTGTATGTACGCAGCTTGCAGAGGGACAACCCATGTATATACGCAACTGTCAAGACAAAAATCGTGTATATGTTTCAAAAACAAGGCTAGGCAAGGGAGAAGGCTAAAAAACTCAGACCTAGAGTGAACAAAGGTTGTCAAGCAATGATACGACAAGAAAAACAATAGGAACGAGAGAAATCTAAGGAGAAAATTACTCCAAACCCTAAGAAAGAAGATTCAATCCTCAGTATGGTCGCCAATTATGTTACGAGGAAAATCTCTCTATGGTTAGGGTAAACCACAACAGACGGAAATGACTATAGAAATCAAATCTATTCTCAAGTATGCTATATAAACGAATATGCTAGCAAGACAAGATAAAAGGCCTACCTCATCCAGACGTTTGATGAAGTCCATCGTTGAGCCCTTGACCCAAAGCAATATACCTACAACAAGTCCTCAACAACCAATCCAAGCAAGCATATGGTGATAATATATGAGTTTAGCACATTCAATAGCATAATCCATTAATAAACATGACAGATACGCCCATGGAATAATAATTCAAATATTTTCAAGATATCAATTGGATAGGAAAAGAGTATTTCTATTAATATATGATCAGTAGAAGTGAAAATGTTACAGACTTCCGTGTTGGCACTGTTCGGAACCGAGAAACTAAGTTCCTTCCAGCTCGACCTCCACCACTTCAATCCTCCACCAAAGGCAAGCTCATAGAAGAGAGACAATAAAGTTCTCAATCAATAAGGGAAGAGCTTGGGGGATAAACATTGTGTTCATACTTAAAGGACAAAGAGATGCAGACTCAATATGAAGTAAATAATTTCTCCAACGTAGCTTTACTCTCAAAGTTGAATTATTTCTCCCCTTTTCCATAGTTAGGAATTGGCCCATTTATATCCTTCAAATGGAACTGAAGGGTCGATTTGAAACATTTTCGATATATGGAAGGCCAAGCATCATAGATCTCATGTCATGACATGGAAACCCGACACTAATTTTCATTTATGGGCACAAATCCCGATGTACATGGGTTGTAGTGGTGCAGCCTGTGTATACACATGTTGTGTAGTAGGAAAGGTGCGTACCTATGGAAAAATATGTATTTTTATCTCTGGAATTTACAAACAGGGATAATAAGTGTGCATAGGAAAATGGAAAAAGGCCTTATGTGCAAGATTGCATAGGGTGAGGCAAATCTTGCTATAACAGTAATATTGATTAACCCTCCCCTCTTAGTATTTCCAACATGTATATGGTCCAACTTACCTCTATTAAGTTACTTGTTGCATTCCATATATTGACTAATTTGATTTCTTATGGAGTCACACCAAAATCATATCAAATTTGTGAATGATTTTGGAATGTTGACCGATTGCGAATACTATCATTTGAAAACCATTCAATTAATTCATACAACAATTCCAACTCTTTATACACCAAATCAGTGCCATCGACCACAATTATTTCCCACAACCATAGGTATCCAATTAAAAATACATTAATGTAATTACAAATCACACACTATAGAGATGAAAATGAATGACAATAAAGATATTTGACTTGTGGTAGCGTTGGAATGTTTCTTCCCTTAGTAAAACTAATATATATATATATATATATATATATATATATATATATATATATATATATATATATATATATATATATATCCACTTGGTAAAATGGCATTGATGACAATGTTGATAGTGCTCTCATTGGTGGATTAATGTATATGTTTTCACATTCCCTAAACATATGTTTGCATAATGGAGTATGTTATTTCATTGTGTATGTGTTTTTCAAAAACTGAAAAATACATACATACATATCAAATTGGCATTTTAACTAGCATAGCACTCTAGAGCTTAACACTCTATCACTCAGCTCAGCCATATATTTTTAGATTTTGTAATTAGTTGAATGTGCCTTATTTTCAAAAGAGATACATGAATGAAGTAATTGGCACTTGAATAACACACACACACACACACACAATCAATATATATATATATATATATGGGAAATTGGATTCGAGCACTTGGCAAATTTTGCACAAATAAATTTGGATTCGAGCACTTGACAAATTTTGCACAAATAAATTTGGAGTGTGTCACATCCAATTGGTAATTGATATCAAAGAATAATTGATAATTGTTCAAAGCACATACAAAGGGTACAGTGCGGTGATATGTAACATGGGTGTAGTGTGAATCTAAAAGCATCCACCTCTCCATACATATCAATAATTGAAGTATGCACTCTATCCAACAAGACATTGGTCTTGGCATTATAAACCAAGTCTTGAAACCAAAACAAGGACCAACCCCATTCATGCTTACTGAAGAATAACGAGTAGAGAAGTATGCATTTAGAATTGCATCAAGAACAAAATCCTTGAAATCGATACTAGAGATAGAGTCCTTTACACAATTTCAAGAACAAAGACCAATTTTTAATTCCGCTTAAGATCTGTGTTGGTGAGACGTGAAGGCTATAAGTGTCAAGTATACAGATCATATTGATATCGAAGCAGTTAAATTCTTTATCTTGAAGAAAATGCCAGTAGTTGGAGGAGAAAGAAGACCTAACATGGGTAAAGAACTAAAGAGAGAGATAGTGGAAGACTAAGGTCCATTAATGTACAAATTCAATAATAAAACTAACACTTGAAAGATAAGGAACAAATGTTTGATAGGAAGATAGAAGAGCTCGAAAAGGATCTTGAAACCTATGCAAAATTGTTTGTAGTGCCAAAGGATAACTTTATTGAATGCTAATACTCACTCATTGTTTCCTCTGGAAGATTGGAATAATAGCAGAGTTCAACTTATGCAATTGGGAAAACATGTAATTTAGTTAGACAATTGGCAAGAGGGGAGGTTCACTCGGATGATGGCGTAGTTATACCAAGAATTGGAAACAAAGGAGGAGGATTTGGCTGAGCCATAGGTAGTTATCCAAAATACCAAGGAAACAAAGCAACCTAGAATTTCCACTACAAAATCCAACCCCATGAATGAGAGGAATGTGGTAAGCTCACTTTCCATAGAACTCTTGCAAGAGCACTTCAATGATATTGGAAAGCATACTAAAGTCATTGGTTCCAAGTTATTAAGACAGATGGGATATTATGGTCAAAGGCTAGGCGAGAGAAGTCAAGGAATAATAAGCACCATTGCATTTAAATAGAAGTTCAAGCATGAAGGCCTAGGTTTTGGTGGCATAGGCCATGTCCACCAAAATCACTTTTGTGAAGGACAAAGACGTGGCGATTTTTTTTCTCTCATCAGAAGAAAGAGAAACAACAAATTAAATGGAATCACACTACCACTCCATAATTATTTTGGTAAATTGTGGAAGCAAAGTTATGAATAAAGTTTAGAGACTCATTTTGCACCAGCACTTAGAAGAAGTAGCATGTAGATCAGTGGAAACAAGAAAAAATAACGAGATGCATGCAACAAGCAAGACATCTAGGTGTACCAATAGCAAGAGACTAAACATAATTTAGTGTAGGAGTTGTCTACTGAAATCCCTCAACACTTATAGAATTTGAAATCAAATAAATGGCAGAAGACTACTTCTTAGTGTCTTTTATATGAGGTGAAGGAGTTGGGAGGGAAAAGGGTGAATGTAATGTCCCTTTCTGAGTGATCACTTCAGGATAACGAGTTAGTAGCCTATTTAATTCCCATAGTCTATAGTCGGTTAAAAGAGAATTAATTAATTTAATTATGTAAATGTCATTTGGGTGGAAAAATAAATATTTAAAAGTGGCATTGGATAATTAAATTAAAAGATATGAAAAGTGACTTTTAGAGAAATATTGGGGAAAAACCTTATAAAGTCACTTTAAATTTAATTATTGAGAATAAAAAAGAAAAGGGGGGGTGAAAGAGAAATAGGAGATCATTCTCTCATTATCCATGATCATTTTATCAAAATTGGATTTTGGAGAGCTCATGTAGCTTTTGTTGGCTTTGGGCCTGAAATCCTTGAGCGATTGGTTTTGGCGGTGAAATAAATCCACCATAGTTGATCAAGAATGATAGATTACTTAGATCTCTCACTGGATCTATTGTTGAAGAAGGTGATTCATCAATTTTGCTAGATCGTGGTAATTTTCATATTTKTKGGGGTTTGTGGAAGTCGTTCCATTACAATTTGAGTTGTAACATTCATCTCCACTCGTTCCAAAGGGGTTGAATCAATTATTATTGTTATCCCCTATCATAKGGATAACTAAGAAKATCATGCCTCAAGGCCCATAGGTCCTAGACATGGAGTGTCGAGAGCCAGATGACTTGAGCATGGCCCTCAAGGACCCATCTTTTCTTCAATGCATCCCACCTATCAATAGCAGCAGTGTCCATACCACTAGCCTAGTCCTGAAGTAGAAGTAAGTCTTGCTCCATGAGGTAATGAGTTTGGGTATCATGGTATGTGTTATCACATATAGCTGTCAAAGGGTCGTAGGATGACCAGGTCCATGGTCTGCACAGAAGCATCCAAAAACAGCATTCAAAAGCATCCCATTCGGGTTCGAAATACTGATAGGCGAATGAATTAAATTTCTAGTCATTAGATCAACAAGATTAAGTCATGACCATCAGATCTCATCAGAGAAGAAATCGACGAGGGGGAGTCATTGCAGGGATCAGGATGAGAATTAAAGTTTCTGCAAGTTGTGGGCCTACAATCACTCAGGATCGTTGATCTTGCTAGATCAACAGATCAATGGTTCATATTGATCCCTCTATGAACGAGCATCTTCGCATTGAGGGAATCAGAAAGGAAATTAAAGAATCTACTAGTTGTGAGCCCGCAATCACTCATGACCATTGATATTTTAGCAGGGGACACATGTCAGGCGATCTCATACTCTAGGAGAAATCAAGAAGAAGATGAGTGAGTAAAGGACTTTCGAAGGCCCGAATCTTGAACTCCTGGAGTAAATCTCAGTCGTCCAAATCAAGAGGACACGCAGCGCCAAATCTCACACTTCGGGAATTTGGCACTTCAGAGGATTGTAAGAGCCATGCATTGAAAAATGTTGAACTCCCGAAGTAATTGTGAGTCATTGATCTTCGCAGCAGGAAGCAGGGTCCACCAAAGATCGATGCGTGGCAACAAAAGTGGGGCTTTCCCAGATCGCGGATCGTGACCAGATCGATGGCCATGTTTCATTACGGGGACAGAACATGTCGAGCAATAAAATTCTTGATCGGTCTCACAATTGAAACCATGGTATAACAAAAGAGCTACATGGCAGAAGGTGTTGGATTGTGGGCTCAAAAGCGGTGTGGAACCAAACCGCCCTTGATGGCCCCGCAATCACATTCTTATATAGTGTCTAATCCAAGAGCAGCGTGTGGCATCGCCCTAGGCATTGAGCCTCGTCCTGATCCCTATGAGAGATCTATTAATGAAAGAGGAGTGGTGGTTGAAACCTCGACTCACTCCATAAATAGAAGGCGTGGAAGCTTGAGGTACCACAATGGATGGTTTCGTCTTGCAGGCCCATATTGATATGAGGTTGCGTCTAACAAGAGAAAACACACACAGTCTGATAGAAGAATGTGTAGACAAAATAATTGAACGAGATATCCAGGTCACACTCCTAGCAGTGGTGGACTGATCTGATATAAATAGATCAATTTAGATTTTGTAAAGGGGGGGGTGTGTTCTTGAAAGGTTGGAGAGATGACAGAGTTTTAGGAGCAGGGCTCTATAATTTTTCAGTTTGTATGCCTGAGGGCTTGGATTGTAAATATTATGTTATTGAAGATTCCTTTCAATTGTTTTTATCAGACTGTCTTATTAGTTTACATGTTATTATGTTTCTTATTATCTGAATGTAATCTCTCTGATTTATGGATCCTTGAAGTGATGGAGGATATGTTTCTATCATGCCCATATTTCATGGTTCATTACATATTTTCTATTTTTCTTATTTTCTGGATGTAATCTCTCTGATTTATGGATTCCTAAGTCGGTAGAGGATCTGTTGTCATATTTCCCATCTTTCATGGTTAAAAAGACATTTTCGGTTTTCTTCTTGTCTAGATGTAGCATCTCTCTGATCTATGGATTCCTGAGGAGATAGAGGTTCTAATGTTATCTTTCCCATTTTTCATGGCTCATCACTCATATATTTTTTGTCTTATTTCTCCTCATCACCACATAAATCCTTTTGTCTGATAGGCAGTTTAAATGCCTTCCTTATTCACGATACTTATGACTCCATATCCCAATGGCCCCGAATTGATCTGCAGTTACTTCTACTATATTTTCTTCTCCCTGCAATCTCAATGGTCCACCTACTCAAACCACTTTAATCCTTTTACTTTTATTTTCATGGGTACTGGGCTTATCCTCTTGCAGTTAGAGGGTGACTCTCAGTGATAACATTAATGGAATTGCTATCAGAGACGGAAGTGAATATATATTCCCTAGGAGAACAAAAACAATCAGATATGATCTTTGATGGTGAACAAAGACCAGGCACATTCAGACTACATATCACCTCGCGACTCCATGATTAAAGAATCCAATGGCAACTCCATCGTTTCAAGAAATCATATTTTCATATGGAAGCCATTTTGGCTCGGAGGTTTGCTCCTTTTAATTTCTCTTTTGTTCCTAATTTTCCAAATGTTGTTACTACTATGGATGAGTGGGGTGATGTTTTTCCCAGATTTAGAGAACATAGAGATGAAAACCCTGCAAAGCATCTTCTTGAGTTTCATGAACTCATGCATCAGTGGGAAATACATCATGAGTATTTATTAATGAAGATCTTCATGTACTCATTAGAGGGAGATGCTCATGAGTGGTATCGATCCTTGCCCCCTGCTAGCATCTCCTCCCTGGAATAGTTTCATACAACTTTCAATATTCGTTATCAAAAAAATTATTCCTCTGAGTTGATTTGTCATAATTTTTGTGAGGAGTATAAATATTGTGTTCAGGATATAGTTGTTTCTTATGAAGGCTGTGAGGATAAAGAAGATGTTGGGGATGAGGAATGTTGGCCCTTGACCAAGTTTTGAGGAACACTTGGTCATATTTGACCTTTTTTGGACTTCGACAGTTTGTCAAAGATGGAGCATCAGGCGAAGCAGAGATCATGGGATCTCGGCCCACTTTTGGGACCCTTTTTATGGTTTTGGGTTAATGTAATGGGAAAGGGATGTCGGCCCATGGGTTTACCCATGTTTTAGGCCTATTTTGTAAAGTATAAATAAGTAGCTAAGCAATGTAAAAGAGGGGGAAGAAGATAAGCTAAGTGATTGTAAATTCTTTATGTATATTACGTGACCGACTTGCAGAGCTGAGTGCAAGTGTTGTAAGTGCTGAGTGCATGGATTATAAGAAGGCTCTGTGCTAGATCTACTCAGGGAAGGAGGATCTGGCGAGCTGCACGTAGATCTCTTGTCCTATGAGGAGTACAAGTGTGAGCTCTGTGTTGTAACCTGATTGACCAAAGATAATAAAGAAGAAGAAGACTTTGTGGACGTAGCCCCAGGGTGGGGGTGAACCACGGTAACTCTGTGTGTTATGCTTGGTGCTTCGACCTAATGTGTTGGTTTATTTCTATGTGTTATGATTTGATATGATTATGCTATGTTCTTTGTTATGATACTCTTAGATAGATCCACTATGCTTTGTGCTTCTTAGATGTATGGGTGTAGATATGACATATATGAAAGTGATGAGTGCTAAACCTATTTTGTTGTTGATAAGTGCTAAATTAACCTAGATCCAAGTGAATGTTGCGGTGCTCTATGCCATCTGCAGAGCTCCTTGAGGGTTAAATACTAATGAACGATCTTTGCTAAAGTGCTTGCTAAGAATAAGAATCACGGATCTATGTCCTAGCTAAGGTTACAGACACCTGAGTCTTGCAACCACCCCTTCCTCTACCTCGGGTGAGACTTCATCTGCTTCACAGGTGTTGCCGAAAGGGCCGGTAGTTAGGGTTTTTTTGGTGCGTTGTTGAAGCGTTAAAACCCTGGGTATGCCCCTGTGACAAAAAATGGTTCCATTGTCAGGACCTGAAACTGTGATTGTTGGGAACAGAGGAAGAAGAAACTTTGTGCAAAAGGAATATTTGTGTGTAGATATTTCTCCCTAGTGCACATCTTTTTACTCGACCTATGAAGCTTTGTGCCAGGAATAAGGTCATATCTGAAGAAAGGAAGATCAGATCCGAAGAAAAGAAGCGATATCTGAATGCTCTATGCTCTAAGAAAACTAAAAGTGGAAATTTATTAAAGAAAGAAGTCAGATCTGCAGAAACGAGGTAAGATATGTAAGCTTTGTGCTCTAATAAAGGTAAGACTAGTCAAAAGTTCTTAGATCAGGAAGCTTTGTTCTCTGTAGAAGTAAGATAATTGAAATTTTTTGTTTCTAGAGCATGGATCTAGGTATGTTTGATAGATTATGTCCTATCTTAAAAACTAGGGAATTAATAAATGAAAGGAAGTTTGATATGAATAGATCTGATAAATATAATGATAGATATGTTATACCTATGCATAGAAAGAATGTATGGACTAACAAGTGGATGCAGGATCCTAGAAAGAAATTTTTGCAGGCTAGCCACTATGATCCTAGTGCGCAGTACAAAAAGAGTTGGGGATCATTGAAGAGAAAGAGAGGATTAACTCTTTGTTACAGTTGCAGAAGACCAGGTCATCTTGCTAAAGAATGCCCTGGGAGAAAACCTAGTTGTCTCTGTTGAAAATATTTGGACCGTGACGTATTGGATTTCCCTAGAATGATCACTAAGTTGGAAAGGTTGAATATGAATCAAGAAGACCAGAAGGCAGATCCAGAAAAGGAAGAAACCCAACAAGAATCAGAGAAAATATTAATACGGATAAAAGAAACCCTGAAGGAACATAAAGATGTCTGATTACCAGAGATCATCAAAGAAAAGGAGTAAGTTGAAGCAAGAATAGGGGACTTCGACATTGACTGTATTCTTGGTGAAGAAACATAAGTGAACATTATGCCAGAAATAACTTGGGAAGCTATAGAAAATCCTGCCATGATCCCTTCCCTAGGAGGAACATGTTTATTCAGAGGAAATCTAGTAAACATATGTGGAAGGCTCGCCTGGATACCTATGAATGTCAATGGAACTTTGATAGAGGAAGACTTTGAGACTATTAAACTTGTTGAAGACAGTGCCCTATTTACTATGCTCATAGGAAAACCTTGGATTGATAGAGAACAAGCCAGACAAAAAGAGGAAGAAGAAGTTTTGGAACAGAAGAAGCAAGAGTTAAAAGACTTTATGACTAGAAGGGTTGCGCACTTGATTGAAGAACAGAAGAGTCGGTCGCAAATATTTAATACTAGCAACCCTGATGTCGAGGCTAAGAGAACACTAGAGGATCCACAGAAGATTGAATTACCTATTTTCTATACAGAATAAGTATTACCCAGAAACCCTAGGAAAGAATTTCAACAACGCGAAGCAACTAAGAACGCAAAAGGTAAGCATCAGAATGGTAAGAGAATTACTGAGACAAAGCTCACTGGGAAGAAGGATAGAAAGTTAAGAAAGAAAAGGGCTAATACTGTAAGGTCACAAGAGGTTCTAGAGGATACTTCATAGAAGGAAAAATTGTAGAATTGGAACTTCGCCGAGATATCAGAGCAACGACATAGAGTACTTCGCCATGACAAAGAAATATAGTCGTTGGGGCTGATATATCCGTTCAACTTCCACTCCGAACGGGAAACAAAGAAATAAAGGTTTGTCATCCAACCATTGAAAAATTCCATAACGGGTCGAACAGGAGTTAATGAAGGATCATACCCATTGCAAGCAGACCGTTGCTAAGTTTCCCTACTTAGTCCATCGCGCCATGCACCGAGAATACTTTTTCTAAGTGATAATTTGAGCACAAAACTTGAGATTAATTCACCTTGAAAGCATTGCCTTGTTCCCATATTATTCATTGTAGTCCCTAAATTCCTTTCGCACCCGAGCTAGCTGACCCAAGCTTGTATGTCGAACGAGCTAAGCGCTGCCGAGAAAGAAGTTGAAGAAGTTTTAATTGACTTAATTGTTGGGTATGTGTTATATTCTTTGCATGTGTGTGTGTGTGGGTGCGTCAGATACGACGACTGCATCTGATGATCCCTTGGGCGGTTTTTTGCTATTTTTAGCGGATTTTGCTATTTTTAGCTGATTTGTAAATTAATCCCGGATTAAGGGATTAGGGTTTTGGTATCTACGGAATACCTAAAAACATTGTATATATTGTATGG
>ML818794.1:137290-150076 GCA_009831015.1 Picea engelmannii
GATAGCCCCGCACAAGTACTTAACTATCACAAAAGGGAGGAACCTGAAGATTTTCCCTCAGCAATGGACCCATAGCCTCGCACAGTCAACCCTCCTCAATGTAATGAAGATTATGCATTTCGGGAGGCATCAGGAAGTGAATGCATGCGTCATATTGTTGTTGTCCTTCTACCATGGAGGATACTTATGGTTGGATCACCACATCATTGTGGATCCGATTCTGATCAATCGGATCACAGGGCTAAGCATGTAGGACCCTGACCCGCAGGATTTTTACCCTAGAAAGACAGTAGATCGCACTCTCACCCAGCGAATAAAAGACACATATGGCGATGTAGAGAAGGGCACATGAGGCTACAAGGTAGCCTCCATCGAGAATGCAGCAATGCACCTCGGTTTCCAGATGATTGCAGGGAAGTTAGTCCGCAAGAGCAGACCCATGGAGGTGATTGGATTTGTAGTTGACCTCACAGGGAAGTGCGCAGAGGGACTACAAATCAACTGGGTGAAGTACCTTGTAAATCAGCTAGATCTTGATTGCAGAGAAGCATAATACCAAGGGTATGAGTTCCACTTTAGTTGGTTGCTCATACTCATTGCTTTCATCACCTGGGAGCTACCAGAAGGTGCCACTTTTCCAGAGATCGAACCCTTCGAACCACTGGCCGTGAAGTTTTGTATGTTGTGGTACTCCAGCGACATGAACAAGCAATGGCAGTCCAATGTCGTCTTCCATGCTTATTACAACCAATTAAAGAATGAAATCCAGTCTACACCACGCCTTACACCAAACACACTTCATAGGTTTAGACCTTTGATCAAATTTAGCGTGTACAGTCACTTCACCTATATCACAGTGCGCATGGATGAGCACAAACAACAACTCTAGTCATACTACAAGTTGATAGAAGAAGACTTGGAGCAGATTATCAAGGAATGGTCTGCGGACCTCCTTGTTCCAGCAGACCCCGCAGAAATATCCGACGTGGAAATCCATGAAGCTATATTGGATACACCTGGACCGAGCAAGACTAAGAAGGATGATGAAGTTCAAGATATCCATAGTACATCCATGAAGACTACTTCGATCTCACCTGCGTAGGGAGGTGATGGTGAAGAACTAGGTGGCACAGAGGTTGAGAAAAACAAAGGTGAGGTTACTCTGCCTAAAGAGGAGGAGGAGCCCTCTAAGAAAAGGAAGGTCACCCCACCAAAGCCCTCATCCTGGAAGAAAACTAAGGCAACCCGGACTACGTTTAAGACTACCCTCACACAGGACGACTTTGACTTCTTGATCGTTGCACTGAATGATGCTTCACTAGAGATCGCAGAAAGGAAAGAAGCGAAGTAGGAGGATATATTTATGCATTATGTCCGCTACCTCTCAACCCGCAGGTCGGGCGGTCCGCGTGCTCACAGGATCTTTCTCTTCCGCACGGCTCGAGGAAATCTAGTCGGTTCTTCTATTTCCTTATCGGGAAATCTACACCCACAACAATCCTCGTGGGATCCCCCCTCTTTACAAATCGGGAGATCGGACTTCACGAGGTCAATGGTTGAGCATTCGACTCTCGAACCCCCGAGACTTGAAAACCAGTCAACGCTGACCTTTTTTTCCTTTCCTTTCGGAACTTTCCCTATCGCGATTTTGGCACTCATGATGTCGAACAACTTGTATCCCCAACTCTCGAACCCTGATAAACCGAAACTCTGACACACCCACGAGTTTGACCTTTCAACACCTTCACTTCATTGACATTTTGGAGTTCGCAATATCGCGAATCCTGATGCGATTGTTTCGGGATTTCTCACCGCGAAACTCCGATATGGTGTGCCACCTGTCCACCTCTATGACCCTTGTGGCCCCACACTATTCTATTATCCTTTCAAGATATCACGTATCGGAATATCGCAATTCTTATTGCAATGTTCATGGGACTTCCACCCGCGAAACCCCGATGCACAAATCCACGTGTAAATCTAACGACCCTTGTGGCTCAGATCAACGGTCCTACCCCTCCTGAGATTTAAACCTTTTGGGAATACTTCACCATATCTCCCCTACTTCTTCTGGGATCTAACGGTCCATGGAATTTCGTGAATCCTCCTTGGAGAATACCAATCGTTCATCTTTGCTTGGCGATTCCGGCGAATGACCAAGTGTTCCTCCGTGGAACTCGTCCACCTTCACACAACTTGCGATGATTTCTTACAAGATTTCAAGGTACCACTCCTGTGAAACCCCTTGATAGTTTTGAAGGCCTTATCCTTCCTGAGATTTTCCACAACTCTGCGTCTTCTCAGAAACACCTCTTGCTCACACTCCTTGCGGAAACTTTCAGACACTTCCAAGTGCTTGACTTTCCTTCGACCCTGCACCCACCTGTAGTAGTAGTCTTCAAATACTTCACTCAGGTTCACAACCCTAAGGCTTCACTTGGCCTATCCACTCCTTGCACGGCTCCTGTGCCTATCTGCACCTTCTGGATGAACGAGAACAAAAGCTACCCTATCTGAACCCTCTATCAACGCACTCCTTGCGGACACTTTAACTGCACTCCTTGCAGGAACTCTTGTTCAGATAGAGAAACAATTGAAACTCATTCCCTCTTATTCTCAGACTTCATCTCAAACATGAAATCATATACACAGCATATAAAGAAAATGTATAACAGGAAGAAAATATTCATGAGCACATCATTCAGCATCAATACACAGAGAACAACACAAAAACCATGAATTTGAATCAAAGTCTCCCTATTAATTCAAATATCTTTACATGGGTGTTCTTACACAGCTCTCTGCTTCTCTCTATGCTCTTCTCCTTCTTCGATTCAATAATGTTACATTACACAATGAGGGTGTCTATATCCCATTTTCCTCTTGTGCTCTAAAACTGTCTAGTCTAGAATTAAATTCTATCTACCTGTATTGACTACCTTAAATGCCTTCTACCTACTAAGGACGAGAGAAAATGGCTCAAGGTCCATTTACATCATACAAGTGTGCTTCTTCTTAATGGATTCATTTAAGATTGCGCAACAACTTCTAGGTGATTTCAAAATTTGCACTGGCGCTTGTCCAGTTGTCCTTTCGCTTCCGCGCTGACTCACTTGATGTTGGCGATGCTCCTGCATCAGATATTCAGTCGACTCAAGGGTGAAATTCAAGAAGTGTAGAAACCACTCCAATCTAGCCAAGCCATTTCTACTACGCCCTTGATGACGGGAATAGTAGGAACAAGTGATGAGCCCACTCAATTACCACAGATCGCTGAGAAAGTTGAAGCTCACCTTTGACAAGCTCAAGAAGACATAGAGTAAGCCACCCAGGCTTTGGCACAAGTACAGAGTGCACTTATAGTACACCAGAAGAAGGTAGAACATGAACATCTTTCCTTACAAGTAAAGTGGGAGGAGGAGAAAGCACAGTTATAGCAGAACAAGGACCAATTGCTAGTAGAGCAACTTGACGTGCAGGAACGAGTTCACAAGGCACTTCGCTCTGTGACGGTCATTGAAGTGAATATTGAAGAACATGTCCCACAGCAGGTAACACAACTTGAAGAATTAATCCAGTAACTTTAGCAGCACATCACATATCTAGATCTTCGTACCATGCCCGAGACTCCCCAAGAAGTCAGAGATCTAAGGGAGGCAACTGCCCGTAGCATAGTTGACAAGTTAAAAACCTTGGCTTTGGAATGTAAGAAACTAAGTGCTAGAAGCACCCAGACTTATGAGAACCTCACAGAGAACCCGAAATTGCAGACATTAGAGGCGCAGCTCCAAGAAGCAAAGAAGCATGCATATACACTACAGGCGCAGCTAAAGGCCTTGACCCCAGTCGAAAGAATGAAGTGATTTCCAGAACAACGCACTGCCCAACAATAGGTACACATGTTTCAAATTAAAGTAATGGAAGTCTCTCAACGAATTCAACCCCTCCAAGAGAAAGCATGCCAATTGTTCACTGAATTTGAGAGCCAAGCAGTTGATCTTGAATAGGTTGTCATCACCACAGAATAGTGCATGGAAGGACCAGTAAACGACACAGTGATCCAGAAGTTCACTGAGAAAGAGGTTTCCGCACTATAGCAGGTTGAAGTAGCTCGAGCCAAGCTTGAGACATTCGAAGCAGAGTTGATCATAACAGAGTGACTCGGGACGAGTCACAGGTGAGTGTTGGGGGCTTGTTGGCCCTTGACCAAGTTTTGAGGAACACTTGGTCATATTTGACCATTTTTGGACTTCGACAGTCTGTAAAAGATGGAGCATCAGGCGAAGCAAATATCACGAGATCTTGACCCACTTTTGGGACCCTTTTTAGGGTTTTGGGTTAATTTAATGGGAAATGGATGTTGGCCCATGGGTTTACCCATGTTTTAGGCCTATTTTGTAACGTATAAATAATTAGCTAAGCAATGTAAGAGAGGGGGAAGAAGATAAGCTAAGTGTTAGTAAAGGCTTTGTGTATATTACATGACCGAATTGTAGAGTTGAGTGCAAGTGTTGTAAGTGTTGAGTGCACGGATTGTAAGAAGGCTCTGTGCTATATCTACTCGGGGAAGGAGGATCTGGCAAGGTGCACGCAGATCTCATGTCCTATGTTGAGTACAAGTGTGAGATATGTGTTGTAACATGATTGACCAAAGATAATAAAGAAGAATAAGACTTTGAGGACGTAGCCCCAGGGTGGGGGTGAACCACGGTAACTCTGTGTGTTATGCTTGGTGCTTTGACCTAATGTGTTGGTTTCTTTCCATGTGTTATGCTTTGATATGATTATGCTATGTTCTTTGCTATGATACTCTTATATAGATCCACTATGCTTTGTGATTCTTAGATGTATGGGTGTAGATATGACATATATGAAAGTGTTGAGTGCTAAACCTATTTTGTTGTTGATAAGTGTTAACTTAACCTAGATACAAGTGAATGCTTCGGTGCTATGTGCCATTTGTGGAGCACCTTGAGGGTTAAATACTGATGAATGATCTTTGCTAAAGTGCTTGCTAAGAATAAGAATCACATATCTGTGTCTCAGCTAAGGTTGCAGACACCTGAGTCTTGCAACCACCCTTGCCTCTACCTCGGGTGAGACGTCATCTACTATGCAGGTGTTGCCAAAAGGGTCGGTAGTTAGGGTTTTGTTGGTGCATTGTTGAAGTGTTGAACCCTGGGTCTGCCCCTGTGCCAACAAGGAATCAGTTTTTTCTCTTCCATGTTCATCTGCATCTGATGAATACTGTGTTTGTTGTCTCAGTGAGGAAAGTGATGAAGAAGGTCTTCGAGATATGATTGATGATAGTATTGATGATTGCATAGCTATAGATGCATTATATTTTCCCCCGATGCACCTGTTGTCTCATATTTAAAAGAAGAAATAATTGTAGAAGAGGATTTTTCTCTATTCCTTCAATAGGTTTCCCATGATGTATTTTCACGTGTGATTGAAGAGAAGAATCAAGATATTTCTCATTTTTCTTTGCAAGGTAAAAGAGTTTTGGTCTCATTTATCTTTAATGAGTATTCAGATGAAAAAGAGAAGATCCATATATCACATTTTTTCGACTTGGAGAGCATCCAGCCTACGTATGACAGCTATGAATCAGATTCCGATGTGGATATGAGGAAATTTTAAGACCATACTATAAATCCTTTTCCTTTATACATTAAGGAACAACATTTTGTGGAAATCATCCATCCTGGGCCCGTAGAAGACATTGAACCTGGACCTATAGACAACATCAAAAAACATGTTAGAAATGATGAAATAAAGGAGGTAATTTCTTACCAGTTGAGCATGCCTTATTATAAATTTTATGACCCTGTGGGGTTGTGTATGGAGTTGAGTTTTCCAAAATCATTGGAGCCTGCCAAATTACTCATCCCATCATCATTTGGGGGTATTTTTAGTGATCCAAAACATGTTTTATTTCGACTGTCATACTTCCCTTACCTTTTGTGGATCATTTTCAATGAAGAGAAGAATTATATCACCACACAATTTGAGTGGCTATGGTAGAAGTTTTCTTTCACCTAGCACATTGTAAAAAGTCAGTTAGTCTAGGATTGTACATAAATAAGATCCTTCTGGAGCATGTGTGTTTGTTTTCTTTTTGTAAGTAGAATAGTGTACATTTCAACCTGTTATCTTCAGAAAATGTATCTGAGCTCGACTCCACAACCCAACAGCTAAGGAACTAGAACTACGCATTCTTGGTAGCTCGCGAGGAGCATGCCATCCACTGTGGAGCCAAATGTTATCACATATAGTTGTCAAAGGGTCACAGGATGACCAAGTCTGTGGTCCACACAGAAGTGTCCAAACGTAGCATTCAAAAGTAGCCCATTTTGGGTTTGAAATACTGATAGGTGAATGGATTTAATTTCCAACCATCAAATCAATAAGATTAAGTCACGATCGTCAGATCTTATCAGAGAAGAAATCAACGGTGGGGAGTCATTGCGGGGATCAGGATGAGAATTAAATTTTATGCAAGTTGTGAGCCTAACTCAAGATCATTGATCTTGCTATATCAACAGATCAATGTTGCATATTGATCCTTCTATGAACGAGCATCTTCGCATTGTGGGAATCGGAAAGGAAATTAAAGAATCTATTATTTGTGATCCTGTAATCACTCGTGACCATTGATATTTTAGCAAGGGACACATATCAGGTGATCTCGTACTCCAGGAGAAAGAAAGAAGAAGATGAGTGAGGAAAGGACTCACGAAGGCCCAAAGCCTGAACTCCTAAAGTAAATCTCGATCGTCCAAATCAAGAGGACACACGACACCAGATCTCACACTTCGGGAATTCGACACTTCGGAGGATTGTAAGATCTATGCATTGAAAAATATCGAACTCCTAAAGTAATTGTGATTTGTTGATCTTCACAATAGGAAGTAGGGTCCACCCAAGAGCGGCGTGTGGAAACAAAATTGGGGCTTTCCTATATTGCAGATCGCGACCAGATCGATGGCCATGTTTCATTGCAAGGATGAAACATGCTCGAACGATAAAATTATTGAGCGGTCCCGCAATTGAACCCATGGTATAAAAAAAGAGCTACATGGTAGAAGGTAGCGGATTGTGGGCTCAAAAGCGGTATGGATCCAAACCTCCCTTGACAGCCTCACAATCATGTGCTTATATAGCATATAATCCAAGAGCAGTGTGTGGCGCCCCCCTAAGCGTTGAGCCTCATCCCGATACCGATGAGAGATCAGTTAATGAAAACGGAGTGGTGGTTGAAACCTCAAATCACTCCATAAATAGAAGGCATGGAAGCTCTGGTCGAAGAAATAGAATTTTCATATTGAGGTACCACGATGGAAGGTTTCATCTTGTAGGCCCATACTGACCTGAGCTTGCATTTGACAAGAGAAAACACACACAGTCTGACAGAAGAATGCGTAGATGAAATAATTGAATGAGATATCCATGTCACACTCCTGGCAGTGGTGGACTGATCTGATATAAATAGATCAATTTAAATTTTGTAAAGGGGGGGGGTGTTCTTCAAAGGTTGGAGAGACGAGAGAGTTTCAAGAGTAGGGCTCTGTAATTTTTCATTTTGTATGTCTGAGGGCTTGGATTGTAAATATTATGTCATTGAAGATTCCTTTGAATTGTTTTTATCAGACTATCTTCTTAGTTTACGCATTGTTATGTTTATTATATGAATGTAATCTCTCTGATTTATGGATCCCTGAGATGTTGGAGGATTTGTTGCTATCATGCCCATCTTTCATGGTTCATCAGATATTTTATTTTTTTATTATTGTCTGGATGTAATCTCTCTGATTTATGGATTCATGAGGTGGTAGAGGATCTGATGTCATCTTGCCCATCTTTCATGGTTCAAAATACATTTTCAGTTTTCTTCTTGTCTAGATGTAGCATCTCTCTAATCTATGGATTCTTGAGGCAGTAGAGGATTTGTTGTCATCTTGCCCATTTTTCATGGTTCATCACTCAGATATTTTTTGTCTTCTTTCTCCTCATCACCACATAAATCATTGTTTCTGATAAGCAGTTTAAATTCCTTCCTTATTCACGATACTTATGATGCCATAGCCCAATGGTCTCGAACTGATATGCAATTACTTCTGCTATATTTTCTTCTCCCTGGAGTCTCACTGATCCACCTACTCAAACCATTTTAATCCTTTTACTTTTATTTTTATGGGTACTGGGATTATCCTCTTGTAGTCAGTGGGTGACTCTCAGTGATAACAGTATGTGTCACTCTAAATTTTGAAGAGATTGAATATGTTGCACTGAATTCTCCTCCATTTCATAATGTTTGCTTGGAAATTGTGCTCTTTAACTTGTTAATACCAGGGAGGGTGACATAATATCCTATTAAGTTGATTCCCCTTTAGGATTATTTTCCACTGGGTGGTTCTATGAAAGGTCATCATCCATTCCCTCCATACTTACCACTTTCCATCATTATTCCTCTCATCTTCCCCCACATTAGTTTGGGCATTGGGTTTTCCATGCTAGGAAGGGTTGTACCTTTCCTTATGGGAAGAAGGGGCTAAATGAAACCTTTGATATGTTTCGCCTAGGGATTCCCGAGAAAGAAATAAAAGGATTCTCAGTAAGAAAAGAGGACCCATAAGATAAATCAAAACTCAAGATACTAGTTGGTGGATGGGAGGTCTCAACATGAGCCGACCTATTAGGTCAATGAGCATGTAGTGGTATGAAACTACCATCTATATGGTCACCAAACCAGGGTAGTGGATTTTGTTGGCATAGCTAAGAGAAAGGGGGTCTCATCACAAGCCAGCCTTCTCATTTTCATGAAATTCTTGTGGGTAATGTTGTCACCTCTTGTCACCATGCCAGGACAGTGTCCCCCATCTTTTCCCTTGAAAAGAAAAAAATACCAAAAGCAATAAGACTAAGAATAAAAGGCATTGAATGTGCTAGGAAACAATGGAATCCATGATAAGGTGCAGCTCACCCTCTATAGAGACACCCATGGACAAGACCTACATTTCCTTGTTATCACTACACCCTCTGCCCAAACATTTCCCCTACACCACTTCACACACACTTACATGAACTAGATTTGTTCTCACCTAGGAAATACCCCAAGCTTAAGGAGGATTAGCCCAATAGGACATCCTGAGACCTTCTCCAAACCTAAATTGTTAAACTGCATAACATCTTTGAGCATTTGTCTGGCTAAAGGGGTGGTTTGATGCACATGTTAGGGTAATTTGATTATTATATTTGATTGACATTGTTATGGTCCCTGTGACTTATGATCCCTTGGGGGGCGTACTTGTTGTTGTTGCAGGACTTTTCCCAGTGGACGGGTACATATGGGGGAATAATTAGGTTGGACCTCCATGGGGTTGAAATCCCAACAGATGGATGTAGCAACCCCACCAGGGGGAGAGAGAAACCAAAATATTGCACCAGGAAAAAAGGAGGACGTTGCAATAGGGACACTCCAACAAACCTAGACCCAGTGATTTTTTTCCTTTCCACCTAGACGTTGACCCTTGAGAGAACATCACATCATCATTTTTACATTGACATCACCCAGAGTTAGGGTTTTCACTTATGATGGGAAGTTGTGTGCTATTTGGCATATGTGGAATCATTTAGGGCCTTTGGACGCCAAACACCCTACACTTGAGGCCTAGCATTCCACCTTAGGGGCCTAACATCACCCTAAAAGGGCATGACATCACCCTTGAAGATGAAATTAGGGTTTAATTAATGACATTTTTGTAAAAACTGGATTTTAAATGTAATTTGGCCATGTCAGCCTTTTTTATGACCTAATTGCAATTAAAGGTCATCGATATTGTATAAATAATAGAAACAAATCTCATTTTTATTGATCATCTATGATCATACAAGTGTGTGGTCTGAAATTCGACCCTCTTTAAGGATTATTGGTTGAAACTAAGTGGTGCGCAACTTCTTGGAGAGGCATTTTTGGTGTATCTTGGATATTTTCATGGTGGGAAATATTCAACTAGGGTTTGAGCTTGATTATTCTTGATGAAGTAAGTAGAAAATATGCATTTCTTTATTGTGAATGAATGCTTATGGTGAATTTTAATTGTTTCATGTTAAATATTATGAAATTGCTTGCTTGAAACCCTGGGATAAAGACATAAGTTATTATCATTTTCTCTATAATTTTTCACTTGTTCAAATTTCTCAAAGAACACCTTATATAGAAGTAGATACTAAATCCCTACCATTGTAACACTCTAGTAATCCTACTTACATTGCCTATTGCATATTTTGTTTCAAATTTTCTAAGGATGGCAATAGTTAACCTATCTGCACGTGCAATAAACAAAGTCGAGCTGGGCGTATTAGAGAAAGGACTTAATTTTTCTATCTCCCCAACTTCCATACCCATCAATAATATTATTTGTTGCATAGAAGATAGCATACAATACCTCGCCGATGAAGACAAAGAGCTAATACGCCAAGACTGCTCAGTGATTCTGCGCAAAGCTAAACCTCCAAAAAGCAATTTGAGTAAAGAAGAACGCGCAGCTTTAAAGGACTTAAGAAACGATGAAAAAATGGTGATCCTTAGGGTAGACAAAGGTGGGGCAACCGTCCTTATGAACCTTAATGATTATAATAGGAAAATGAATGAACACCTTTCTTAGAGTGGCAGTTATAGAAAACTTAATTGCAACCCTATTAAGAAGATTATAAAGCAAGTAAAGAATGCCATCAACAGCTCCAACCTAGATGAAAGAACTAAGAAACGTTTAACCCCAAACAATGAGATCAACCCTAGAATCTATGGTCTACCAAAAATTCACAAAGAAGATATTCCTCTTAGACCCATAGTGAATACCATAGGCTCACCAACCTATGAGCTAGCTAAACACATAGCCAAGATCCTTAGCTCCTTGGTAGGCCACACTGACTCTTTCATTAAAGACTCCAATGACTTTATTAAAATCATTAAAAATGAAAAAGTAAGGCCTCAAGACACCCTCATAAGTTTTGATGTAGTCTCCCTTTTCACCAAAATCCCTTTAGATGAAGTTATCCAAATTATCAAAGAAGTCACTGACCCAGAAACAGCTAACCTAGCCGAGATCTGCTTATGCTCCACTTTCTTTAGTTATCAAGGAGAATTCTATGAACAAACTAGCGACGTAGCAATGGGATCCCCATTGTCCCCCATTCTTGCTAACCTTTTTATGGAAAATTTTGAAAACATAGCCTTGGACTCCTTTCCCCTAAAACCTTTAAGGTGGAAAATATTTTTTGATGACACCAATGTTCTTTGGCCCCACAGGAAAGAAGAATTACAAAATTTCTTTCAACACCTAAACAACATATCCGAAGAAATAAAATTCACAATGGAACTCGAAGAGAATGATAGCATCCCCTTTCTAGACGTTCTTATCAAGAGGAAAATAAATGGGGATCTAGGACATGCAGTTTATAGAAAAAAGACCCACACTGAGAACTATCTCCACGCAAACTCCCATCACCACCCCAACCAGAAACTAGGTGTCCTAAAAATTTTAGCCACTAGAGCCATAAGAATCTCTGATGAAGCACACCTAGAAAAAGAAACAGATCACCTTACCAAGACTTTTAAGAACATAGGTTATAAACACAAAGACATTAAGAATGCAATAAACAGATCCCTAGAAAAAACACGTGATAAGCCCACCATCCCAAAAGACCATAACCCTAATAGAGATGCATGCCTGCCTTACATCCAAGGAGTGACCGATGAGATTGCAAGAGTCCTCGGCAAAAAAGAGATTAAGACCTCCTTCAAACCACTTGAAACCATCAAACAAAATATGAGATCCGTCAAAGACAAAATCAACCCTGACAAAGGTAAAGGAATCTACAAAATAGAGTGCTCATGCGGAAAATGCTACATCGGTGAAACTGGTCACTCCTTCCAGATTAGGATAAAAAAACATGGAGCTGACATTAAGAATGAACGCATCTGCACCTCTTCCCTAGCTGAACAATCCTTTAAAACAAGACACCATATCCGCCTAGAAGACACCAAAATCCTCGCCAAAGAAAATCACCTCTTTAAACGGTGTGTTAGAGAAGCCATTGAAATCCATAAACATCCTAGCAACCTGAACAGAGATAGTGGGTTAGAACTAAGCGCAAACTGGCTCCCTTTGATTCACAATAAACAGTTATAATCATTGATAAAAACTATCTCAAATTTTAAGATTAATTCATTAAAACCTAATTTTATCAATAACCCCACCTAATTAGAAATCACTCTCAAATATAAAACACTTTTAAAATAAACATTCTCATTGAAGAATATTAAAAGGCTTAGGAATAGAATTTCTCATAATCTTAAACTAACCTAGCTCAAGATAACTTATTAAGAACCTTTAAATATTTATACCTATAATCTTATAAACATAGTTGATTATAACTAAGTTTTAAGCCTTGAATTAATAAAAAACATTTTAAGAAACATTAAACCCTAAATAACAATAATAAGCAAACCCTAAAATAACTAAATAATCTACTTAAATACCTAAAAATAAACCCTACTAATTACCTAGACTCTAGTTAATTAAAACAAAAATTAATAAACATTGATTTAACAATAATTTAAAATAATCTCAAAGAAAATTAAAACAAAACCCTAATAAAACTTAATCACACTAAAAAAGAAATTTATCAAACAACCTAGCCGACACCTAGATTTCACCTCAACTCCAGTATTTAAAACCAAATCTTCTCATCATCTGAACCCGGGCTCATTGTCTTGAA
>ML818794.1:171402-182595 GCA_009831015.1 Picea engelmannii
ATCTCTGTTCAGGTTGCTAGGATGTTTATGGATTTCAATGGCTTCTCTAACACACCGTTTAAAGAGGTGATTTTCTTTGGCGAGGATTTTGGTGTCTTCTAGGCGGATATGGTGTCTTGTTTTAAAGGATTGTTCAGCTAGGGCAGAGGTGCAGATGCGTTCATTCTTAATGTCAGATCCATGTTTTTTTATCCTAATCTGGAAGGAGTGACCAGTTTCACCGATGTAGCATTTTCCGCATGAGCACTCTATTTTGTAGATTCCTTTACCTTTGTCAGGGTCGATTTTGTCTTTGACGGATCTCATATTTTGTTTGATGGTTTCAAGTGGTTTGAAGGAGGTCTTAATCTCTTTTTTCCTGAGGACTCTTGCAATCTCATCGGTCACTCCTTGGATGTAAGGCATGCATGCATCTCTATTAGGGTTATGGTCTTTTGGGATGGTGGGCTTATCGCGTGTTTTTTCTAGGGATCTGTTTATTGCATTCTTAATGTCTTTGTGTTTATAACCTATGTTCTTAAAAGTCTTGGTAAGGTGATCTGTTTCTTTTTCTAGGTGTGCTTCATCAGAGATTCTTATGGCTCTAGTGGTTAAAATTTTTAGGACACCTAGTTTCTGGTTGGGGTGGTGATGGGAGTTTGCGTGGAGATAGTTCTCAGTGTGGGTCTTTTTTCTATAAACTGCATGTCCTAGATCCCCATTGCTTTTCCTCTTGATAAGAACGTCTAGAAAGGGGATGCTATCATTCTCTTCGAGTTCCATTGTGAATTTTATTTCTTCGGATATTTTGTTTAGGTGTTGAAAGAAATTTTGTAATTCTTCTTTCCCGTGGGGCCAAAGAACATTGGTGTCATCAAAAAATATTTTCCACCTTAAAGGTTTTAGGGGAAAGGAGTCCAAGGATCTCTTTTCAAAATTTTCCATAAAAAGGTTAGCAACAATGGGGGACAATGGGGAGCCCATTGCTACGTCGCTAGTTTGTTCATAGAATTCTCCTTGATAACTAAAGAAAGTGGAGCGTAAGCAAATCTCGGCTAGGTTAGCTGTTTCTGGGTCAGTGACTTCTTTGATAATTTGGATAACTTCATCTAAAGGGATTTTGGTGAAAAGGGAGACTACATCAAAACTTATGAGGGTGTCTTGAGGCCTTAATTTTTCATTTTTAATGATTTTAATAAAGTCATTGGAGTCTTTAATGAAAGAGTCAGTGTGGCCTACCAAGGAGCTAAGGATCTTGGCTATGTGTTTAGCTAGCTCACAGGTTGGTGAGCCTATGGTATTCACTATGGGTCTAAGAGGAATATCTTCTTTGTGAATTTTCGGTAGACCGTAGATTCTAGGGTTGATCTCATTGTTTGGGGTTAAACGTTTCTTAGTTCTTTCATCTAGGTTGGAGCTGTTGATGGCATTCTTTACTTTCTTTATAATCTTCTTAATAGGGTTGCAATTAAGTTTTCTATAGCTGCCACTCTAAGAAAGGTGTTCATTCATTTTCCTATTATAATCATTAAGGTTCATAAGGACGGTGGCCCCACCTTTGTCTACCCTAAGGATCACCAATTTTTCATCGTTTCTTAAGTCCTTTAAAGCTGCGCGTTCTTCTTTACTCAAATTGCTTTTTGGAGGTTTAGCTTTGCGCAGAATCACTGAACAGTCTTGGCGTATTAGCTCTTTATCTTCATCGGCGAGGTATTGTATGCTATCTTCTACGCAACAAATAATATTATTGATGGGTATGGAAGTTGGGGAGACAGAAAAATTAAGTCCTTTCTCTAATACGCCCAGCTCGGCTTTGTTTATTGCACATGCAGATAGGTTAACTATTGCCATCCTTAGACAATTTGAAACAAAATATGCAATAGGCAATGTAAGTAGGATTACTAGAGTGTTACAATGGTAGGGCTTTAGTATCTACTTCTATATAAGGTGCTCTTTGAGAAATTTGAACAAGTGAAAAATTATAGAGAAAATGATAATAACTTATGTCTTTATCCCAGGGTTTCAAGCAAGAAATTTCATAATATTTAACATGAAACAATTAAAATTCACCATAAGCATTCATTCACAATAAAGAAATTCATATTTTCTACTTACTTCATCAAGAATAATCAAGCTCAAACCCTAGTTGAATATTTCCCACCATGAAAATATCCAAGATACACCAAAAATGCCTCTCCAAGAAGTTGCGCACCACTTAGTTTCAACCAATAACCCTTAAAGAGGGTCGAATTTCAGACCACACACTTGTATGATCATAGATGATCAATAAAAATGAGATTTGTTTCTCTTATTTATACAATATTGATGACCTTTAATTGCAATTAGGTCATAAAAAAGGCTGACATGGCCAAATTACATTTAAAATCCAGTTTTTACAAAAATGTCATTAATTAAACCCTAATTTCATCTTCAAGGGTGATGTCATGCCCTTTTAGGGTGATGTTAGGCCCCTAAGGTGGAATGCTAGGCCTCAAGTGTAGGGTGTTTGGCGTCCAAAGGCCCTAAATGATTCCACATATGCCAAATAGCACACAACTTCCCATCATAAGTGAAAACCCTAACTCTGGGTGATGTCAATGTAAAAATGATGATGTGATGTTCTCTCAAGGGTCAACGTCTAGGTGGAAAGGAAAAAAATCACTGGGTCTAGGTTTGTTGGAGTGTCCCTATTGCAACGTCCTCCTTTTTTCCTGGTGCAATATTTTGGTTTCTCTCTCCCCCTGGTGGGGTTGCTACATCCATCTGTTGGGATTTCAACCCCATGGAGGTCCAACCTAATTATTCCCCCATATGTACCCGTCCACTGGGAAAAGTCCTGCAACAACAACAAGTACGCCCCCCAAGGGATCATAAGTCACAGGGACCATAACAATGTCAATCAAATATAATAATCAAATTACCCTAACATGTGCATCAAACCACCCCTTTAGCCAGACAAATGCTCAAAGATGTTATGCAGTTTAACAATTTAGGTTTGGAGAAGGTCTCAGGATGTCCTATTGGGCTAATCCTCCTTAAGCTTGGGGTATTTCCTAGGTGAGAACAAATCTAGTTCATGTAAGTGTGTGTGAAGTGGTGTAGGGGAAATGTTTGGGCAGAGGGTGTAGTGATAACAAGGAAATGTAGGTCTTGTCCATGGGTGTCTCTATAGAGGGTGAGCTGCACCTTATCATGGATTCCATTGTTTCCTAGCACATTCAATGCCTTTTATTCTTAGTCTTATTGCTTTTGGTATTTTTTTCTTTTCAAGGGAAAAGATGGGGGACACTGTCCTGGCATGGTGACAAGAGGTGACAACATTACCCACAAGAATTTCATGAAAATGAGAAGGCTGGCTTGTGATGAGACCCCCTTTCTCTTAGCTATGCCAACAAAATCCACTACCCTGGTTTGGTGACCATATAGATGGTAGTTTCATACCACTACATGCTCATTGACCTAATAGGTCGGCTCATGTTGAGACCTCCCATCCACCAACTAGTATCTTGAGTTTTGATTTATCTTATGGGTCCTCTTTTCTTACTGAGAATCCTTTTATTTCTTTCTCGGGAATCCCTAGGCGAAACATATCAAAGGTTTCATTTAGCCCCTTCTTCCCATAAGGAAAGGTACAACCCTTCCTAGCATGGAAAACCCAATGCCCAAACTAATGTGGGGGAAGATGAGAGGAATAATGATGGAAAGTGGTAAGTATGGAGGGAATGGATGATGACCTTTCATAGAACCACCCAGTGGAAAATAATCCTAAAGGGGAATCAACTTAATAGGATATTATGTCACCCTCCCTGGTATTAACAAGTTAAAGAGCACAATTTCCAAGCAAACATTATGAAATGGAGGAGAATTCAGTGCAACATATTCAATCTCTTCAAAATTTAGAGTGACACATACTGTTATCACTGAGAGTCACCCACTGACTACAAGAGGATAATCCCAGTACCCATAAAAATAAAAGTAAAAGGATTAAAATGGTTTGAGTAGGTGGATCAGTGAGACTCCAGGGAGAAGAAAATATAGCAGAAGTAATTGCATATCAGTTCGAGACCATTGGGCTATGGCATCATAAGTATCGTGAATAAGGAAGGAATTTAAACTGCTTATCAGAAACAATGATTTATGTGGTGATGAGGAGAAAGAAGACAAAAAATATCTGAGTGATGAACCATGAAAAATGGGCAAGATGACAACAAATCCTCTACTGCCTCAAGAATCCATAGATTAGAGAGATGCTACATCTAGACAAGAAGAAAACTGAAAATGTATTTTGAACCATGAAAGATGGGCAAGATGACATCAGATCCTCTACCACCTCATGAATCCATAAATCAGAGAGATTACATCCAGACAATAATAAAAAAATAAAATATCTGATGAACCATGAAAGATGGGCATGATAGCAACAAATCCTCCAACATCTCAGGGATCCATAAATCAGAGAGATTACATTCATATAATAAACATAACAATGCGTAAACTAAGAAGATAGTCTGATAAAAACAATTCAAAGGAATCTTCAATGACATAATATTTACAATCCAAGCCCTCAGACATACAAAATGAAAAATTACAGAGCCCTACTCTTGAAACTCTCTCGTCTCTCCAACCTTTGAAGAACACCCCCCCCCTTTACAAAATTTAAATTGATCTATTTATATCAGATCAGTCCACCACTGCCAGGAGTGTGACATGGATATCTCATTCAATTATTTCATCTACGCATTCTTCTGTCAGACTGTGTGTGTTTTCTCTTGTCAAATGCAAGCTCAGGTCAGTATGGGCCTACAAGATGAAACCTTCCATCGTGGTACCTCAATATGAAAATTCTATTTCTTCGACCAGAGCTTCCATGCCTTCTATTTATGGAGTGATTTGAGGTTTCAACCACCACTCCGTTTTCATTAACTGATCTCTCATCGGTATCGGGATGAGGCTCAACGCTTAGGGGGGCGCCACACACTGCTCTTGGATTATATGCTATATAAGCACATGATTGTGAGGCTGTCAAGGGAGGTTTGGATCCATACCGCTTTTGAGCCCACAATCCGCTACCTTCTACCATGTAGCTCTTTTTTTATACCATGGGTTCAATTGCGGGACCGCTCAATAATTTTATCGTTCGAGCATGTTTCATCCTTGCAATGA
This sequence comes from Picea engelmannii, assembly GCA_009831015.1. Lineage (NCBI taxonomy): Eukaryota > Viridiplantae > Streptophyta > Pinopsida > Pinales > Pinaceae > Picea > Picea engelmannii. The sequence continues at coordinate 176,545 of ML818794.1, forward strand.
AACATGGCCATCGATCTGGTCGCGATCTGCAATATAGGAAAGCCCCAATTTTGTTTCCACACGCCGCTCTTGGGTGGACCCTACTTCCTATTGTGAAGATCAACAAATCACAATTACTTTAGGAGTTCGATATTTTTCAATGCATAGATCTTACAATCCTCCGAAGTGTCGAATTCCCGAAGTGTGAGATCTGGTGTCGTGTGTCCTCTTGATTTGGACGATCGAGATTTACTTTAGGAGTTCAGGCTTTGGGCCTTCGTGAGTCCTTTCCTCACTCATCTTCTTCTTTCTTTCTCCTGGAGTACGAGATCACCTGATATGTGTCCCTTGCTAAAATATCAATGGTCACGAGTGATTACAGGATCACAAATAATAGATTCTTTAATTTCCTTTCCGATTCCCACAATGCGAAGATGCTCGTTCATAGAAGGATCAATATGCAACATTGATCTGTTGATATAGCAAGATCAATGATCTTGAGTTAGGCTCACAACTTGCATAAAATTTAATTCTCATCCTGATCCCCGCAATGACTCCCCACCGTTGATTTCTTCTCTGATAAGATCTGACGATCGTGACTTAATCTTATTGATTTGATGGTTGGAAATTAAATCCATTCACCTATCAGTATTTCAAACCCAAAATGGGCTACTTTTGAATGCTACGTTTGGACACTTCTGTGTGGACCACAGACTTGGTCATCCTGTGACCCTTTGACAACTATATGTGATAACATTTGGCTCCACAGTGGATGGCATGCTCCTCGCGAGCTACCAAGAATGCGTAGTTCTAGTTCCTTAGCTGTTGGGTTGTGGAGTCGAGCTCAGATACATTTTCTGAAGATAACAGGTTGAAATGTACACTATTCTACTTACAAAAAGAAAACAAACACACATGCTCCAGAAGGATCTTATTTATGTACAATCCTAGACTAACTGACTTTTTACAATGTGCTAGGTGAAAGAAAACTTCTACCATAGCCACTCAAATTGTGTGGTGATATAATTCTTCTCTTCATTGAAAATGATCCACAAAAGGTAAGGGAAGTATGACAGTCGAAATAAAACATGTTTTGGATCACTAAAAATACCCCCAAATGATGATGGGATGAGTAATTTGGCAGGCTCCAATGATTTTGGAAAACTCAACTCCATACACAACCCCACAGGGTCATAAAATTTATAATAAGGCATGCTCAACTGGTAAGAAATTACCTCCTTTATTTCATCATTTCTAACATGTTTTTTGATGTTGTCTATAGGTCCAGGTTCAATGTCTTCTACGGGCCCAGGATGGATGATTTCCACAAAATGTTGTTCCTTAATGTATAAAGGAAAAGGATTTATAGTATGGTCTTAAAATTTCCTCATATCCACATCGGAATCTGATTCATAGCTGTCATACGTAGGCTGGATGCTCTCCAAGTCGAAAAAATGTGATATATGGATCTTCTCTTTTTCATCTGAATACTCATTAAAGATAAATGAGACCAAAACTCTTTTACCTTGCAAAGAAAAATGAGAAATATCTTGATTCTTCTCTTCAATCACACGTGAAAATACATCATGGGAAACCTATTGAAGGAATAGAGAAAAATCCTCTTCTACAATTATTTCTTCTTTTAAATATGAGACAACAGGTGCATCGGGGGAAAATATAATGCATCTATAGCTATGCAATCATCAATACTATCATCAATCATATCTCGAAGACCTTCTTCATCACTTTCCTCACTGAGACAACAAACACAGTATTCATCAGATGCAGATGAACATGGAAGAGAAAAAACTGATTCCTTGTTGGCACAGGGGCAGACCCAGGGTTCAACACTTCAACAATGCACCAACAAAACCCTAACTACCGACCCTTTTGGCAACACCTGCATAGTAGATGACGTCTCACCCGAGGTAGAGGCAAGGGTGGTTGCAAGACTCAGGTGTCTGCAACCTTAGCTGAGACACAGATATGTGATTCTTATTCTTAGCAAGCACTTTAGCAAAGATCATTCATCAGTATTTAACCCTCAAGGTGCTCCACAAATGGCACATAGCACCGAAGCATTCACTTGTATCTAGGTTAAGTTAACACTTATCAACAACAAAATAGGTTTAGCACTCAACACTTTCATATATGTCATATCTACACCCATACATCTAAGAATCACAAAGCATAGTGGATCTATATAAGAGTATCATAGCAAAGAACATAGCATAATCATATCAAAGCATAACACATGGAAAGAAACCAACACATTAGGTCAAAGCACCAAGCATAACACACAGAGTTACCGTGGTTCACCCCCACCCTGGGGCTACGTCCTCAAAGTCTTATTCTTCTTTATTATCTTTGGTCAATCATGTTACAACACATATCTCACACTTGTACTCAACATAGGACATGAGATCTGCGTGCACCTTGCCAGATCCTCCTTCCCCGAGTAGATATAGCACAGAGCCTTCTTACAATCCGTGCACTCAACACTTACAACACTTGCACTCAACTCTACAATTCGGTCATGTAATATACACAAAGCCTTTACTAACACTTAGCTTATCTTCTTCCCCCTCTCTTACATTGCTTAGCTAATTATTTATACGTTACAAAATAGGCCTAAAACATGGGTAAACCCATGGGCCAACATCCATTTCCCATTAAATTAACCCAAAACCCTAAAAAGGGTCCCAAAAGTGGGTCAAGATCTCGTGATATTTGCTTCGCCTGATGCTCCATCTTTTACAGACTGTCGAAGTCCAAAAATGGTCAAATATGACCAAGTGTTCCTCAAAACTTGGTCAAGGGCCAACAAGCCCCCAACACTCACCTGTGACTCGTCCCGAGTCACTCTGTTATGATCAACTCTGCTTCGAATGTCTCAAGCTTGGCTCGAGCTACTTCAACCTGCTATAGTGCGGAAACCTCTTTCTCAGTGAACTTCTGGATCACTGTGTCGTTTACTGGTCCTTCCATGCACTATTCTGTGGTGATGACAACCTATTCAAGATCAACTGCTTGGCTCTCAAATTCAGTGAACAATTGGCATGCTTTCTCTTGGAGGGGTTGAATTCGTTGAGAGACTTCCATTACTTTAATTTGAAACATGTGTACCTATTGTTGGGCAGTGCGTTGTTCTGGAAATCACTTCATTCTTTCGACTGGGGTCAAGGCCTTTAGCTGCGCCTGTAGTGTATATGCATGCTTCTTTGCTTCTTGGAGCTGCGCCTCTAATGTCTGCAATTTCGGGTTCTCTGTGAGGTTCTCATAAGTCTGGGTGCTTCTAGCACTTAGTTTCTTACATTCCAAAGCCAAGGTTTTTAACTTGTCAACTATGCTACGGGCAGTTGCCTCCCTTAGATCTCTGACTTCTTGGGGAGTCTCGGGCATGGTACGAAGATCTAGATATGTGATGTGCTGCTAAAGTTACTGGATTAATTCTTCAAGTTGTGTTACCTGCTGTGGGACATGTTCTTCAATATTCACTTCAATGACCGTCACAGAGCGAAGTGCCTTGTGAACTCGTTCCTGCACGTCAAGTTGCTCTACTAGCAATTGGTCCTTGTTCTGCTATAACTGTGCTTTCTCCTCCTCCCACTTTACTTGTAAGGAAAGATGTTCATGTTCTACCTTCTTCTGGTGTACTATAAGTGCACTCTGTACTTGTGCCAAAGCCTGGGTGGCTTACTCTATGTCTTCTTGAGCTTGTCAAAGGTGAGCTTCAACTTTCTCAGCGATCTGTGGTAATTGAGTGGGCTCATCACTTGTTCCTACTATTCCCGTCATCAAGGGCGTAGTAGAAATGGCTTGGCTAGATTGGAGTGGTTTCTACACTTCTTGAATTTCACCCTTGAGTCGACTGAATATCTGATGCAGGAGCATCGCCAACATCAAGTGAGTCAGCGCGGAAGCGAAAGGACAACTGGACAAGCGCCAGTGCAAATTTTGAAATCACCTAGAAGTTGTTGCGCAATCTTAAATGAATCCATTAAGAAGAAGCACACTTGTATGATGTAAATGGACCTTGAGCCATTTTCTCTCGTCCTTAGTAGGTAGAAGGCATTTAAGGTAGTCAATACAGGTAGATAGAATTTAATTCTAGACTAGACAGTTTTAGAGCACAAGAGGAAAATGGGATATAGACACCCTCATTGTGTAATGTAACATTATTGAATCGAAGAAGGAGAAGAGCATAGAGAGAAGCAGAGAGCTGTGTAAGAACACCCATGTAAAGATATTTGAATTAATAGGGAGACTTTGATTCAAATTCATGGTTTTTGTGTTGTTCTCTGTGTATTGATGCTGAATGATGTGCTCATGAATATTTTCTTCCTGTTATACATTTTCTTTATATGCTGTGTATATGATTTCATGTTTGAGATGAAGTCTGAGAATAAGAGGGAATGAGTTTCAATTGTTTCTCTATCTGAACAAGAGTTCCTGCAAGGAGTGCAGTTAAAGTGTCCGCAAGGAGTGCGTTGATAGAGGGTTCAGATAGGGTAGCTTTTGTTCTCGTTCATCCAGAAGGTGCAGATAGGCACAGGAGCCGTGCAAGGAGTGGATAGGCCAAGTGAAGCCTTAGGGTTGTGAACCTGAGTGAAGTATTTGAAGACTACTACTACAGGTGGGTGCAGGGTCGAAGGAAAGTCAAGCACTTGGAAGTGTCTGAAAGTTTCCGCAAGGAGTGTGAGCAAGAGGTGTTTCTGAGAAGACGCAGAGTTGTGGAAAATCTCAGGAAGGATAAGGCCTTCAAAACTATCAAGGGGTTTCACAGGAGTGGTACCTTGAAATCTTGTAAGAAATCATCGCAAGTTGTGTGAAGGTGGACGAGTTCCACGGAGGAACACTTGGTCATTCGCCGGAATCGCCAAGCAAAGATGAACGATTGGTATTCTCCAAGGAGGATTCACGAAATTCCATGGACCGTTAGATCCCAGAAGAAGTAGGGGAGATATGGTGAAGTATTCCCAAAAGGTTTAAATCTCAGGAGGGGTAGGACCGTTGATCTGAGCCACAAGGGTCGTTAGATTTACACGTGGATTTGTGCATCGGGGTTTCGCGGGTGGAAGTCCCATGAACATTGCAATAAGAATTGCGATATTCCGATACGTGATATCTTGAAAGGATAATAGAATAGTGTGGGGCCACAAGGGTCATAGAGGTGGACAGGTGGCACACCATATCGGAGTTTCGCGGTGAGAAATCCCGAAACAATCGCATCAGGATTCGCGATATTGCGAACTCCAAAATGTCAATGAAGTGAAGGTGTTGAAAGGTCAAACTCGTGGGTGTGTCAGAGTTTCGGTTTATCAGGGTTCGAGAGTTGGGGATACAAGTTGTTCGACATCATGAGTGCCAAAATCGCGATAGGGAAAGTTCCGAAAGGAAAGGAAAAAAAGGTCAGCGTTGACTGGTTTTCAAGTCTCGGGGGTTCGAGAGTCGAATGCTCAACCATTGACCTCGTGAAGTCCGATCTCCCGATTTGTAAAGAGGGGGGATCCCACGAGGATTGTTGTGGGTGTAGATTTCCCGATAAGGAAATAGAAGAACCGACTAGATTTCCTCGAGCCGTGCGGAAGAGAAAGATCCTGTGAGCACGCGGACCGCCCGACCTGCGGGTTGAGAGGTAGCGGACATAATGCATAAATATATCCTCCTACTTCGCTTCTTTCCTTTCTGCGATCTCTAGTGAAGCATCATTCAGTGCAACGATCAAGAAGTCAAAGTCGTCCTGTGTGAGGGTAGTCTTAAACGTAGTCCGGGTTGCCTTAGTTTTCTTCCAGGATGAGGGCTTTGGTGGGGTGACCTTCCTTTTCTTAGAGGGCTCCTCCTCCTCTTTAGGCAGAGTAACCTCACCTTTGTTTTTCTCAACCTCTGTGCCACCTAGTTCTTCACCATCACCTCCCTACGCAGGTGAGATCGAAGTAGTCTTCATGGATGTACTATGGATATCTTGAACTTCATCATCCTTCTTAGTCTTGCTCGGTCCAGGTGTATCCAATATAGCTTCATGGATTTCCACGTCGGATATTTCTGCGGGGTCTGCTGGAACAAGGAGGT